>JBAMHW010010430.1:0-33131 GCA_037177495.1 Rhadinocentrus ornatus | reverse complement strand
CCCCCCCCCCCCTCCCCCCCCCCCCCCCCCCCCCCCCCCCCCCCCCCCCCCCCCCCCTCTCGCTTTACCTCGTCAGATTGCCGTGGCACTGTTTACAGACCTTCTGCTGGGTGTTGCCACAGCGAGGCACCACAGCACTGAAAGTCAAACAGCTGGAGCAGAAGGAGCGGCCGCAGTTCATACATCCCAGCTAGTAGAGGACATTAAAATGTAAACCACACAAAATATTTTCCTTCGGACACATTCATACACATTATGTATTACCATGCTCTAGATATAAGCCTGTATTGATTTACCTCCTTCTTAAAAAGACTGAACTTTGATGCACAGCAATAACAACGACTATCCATGCGTAACGTATAGATTTACGAGACAGGCAGTTACAACTGATGTAGATTTACCGTGAGAATATATTAGGAAAAACACTCAATTAAAAAAAAAATGTCGAAGCTAACTATCCATTTTCGGGAGTCAGCGTTGCTGAAATGAAAACAGGAAGCAATCCGGAAAGTGTAATATGACGTTTATGCCAGGCTTCCTGTTTTCAGTTCCTCCAATCAGCTTTCTTCAAATTGTCTCGCGGCTCTGTTCAAAATAGAGTCGTTCCAACTCCAACGTTTGATGCAGAACATCCAAGAAAGGAACAAGAGAAGCTTATAAGTGGTACGATTGAACAGTTATTCCAACATTATTGATGCTGCTTTGGCTTCGATGGGCAAAATTACTTAACATGATGAACTACAAGAAAGTTAATCGAGTTCTGCACGTTTTCACTTCCCAACGTCATTAGGCTAACTAGCTAGCATTGTAAACATTATTAGTCTTTCAGTCGGGTGTAGGATAAGAACTGCTGTAAACAGAACTGGATTCGTTGTTGCATATCATGATAGATGTGATTA
Organism: Rhadinocentrus ornatus; assembly: GCA_037177495.1. NCBI lineage: Eukaryota > Metazoa > Chordata > Actinopteri > Atheriniformes > Melanotaeniidae > Rhadinocentrus > Rhadinocentrus ornatus. The sequence continues at coordinate 32,232 of JBAMHW010010430.1, read as the reverse complement.
CTGTAACTAATAAGAGATCGATTATGATCCTATTCATATAGTTTTCTCGTCATTTGTAAGGTAACGTCACGTGTCTTTGAGCTCGTCTCCTTGTTTTGCCTTGCGTTTCTATCCATGAAATTTTTTTGCTGAAAAAAATCAAAAGGGGAAAAAGAAATATATTTAAATGTCAGTCTGTTGGCCTGTCCAGAACAATTTCCTTTGGAATCATTGGCCAACTAATTCAGGTTTTGGAGGTGATAGTAGGCTGCTGAACTGTATTTTTTTTCCAAACTTATCTTGTCTGATTAATGTTGTTTTACTAACAGTCTCGTCCAAATAGTCCAAAGATACAATCATATAAAACTGAATGGTCACACATTTTCACACTGGATGAACCTAATATTATGATTTTTTTTCGGTAGAATAGTACCAGAATCTTAAACACCCACTAATTAATTTTTTTTATTTTATTTTATTTTTTAACAAATTGATGCATTTGCACTGTTTCTTCGTTTGACCGACAAGTTCAACATGATAACATTTCATCACATGAGTCAGGAAAAAGAATGTGGCACAATAATAGTTTTCTCCTCATGGTTATGAGTATTAAAAAAAGAAAAACCTGCAAGTATTCATTCATTGTCTGTACCGCTTAGTTCATTACGGGTCGCGGGTAAGCTGGAGCCAATCCCAGCATTGTATCAGGTATGAGGCAGGGTATACCCTGGACAGGTCACCAGTCCATCGCAATAACTGCAAGTAACTGATGCGTAATGTCTGTCTATAGGAATCTAGATATCTTTCACAATGGCAGAAGGTGGCAACGTGGAATGGGAGCTTAGCAAAGAAAACATCCAGCCACTAAGGAGAGGCAGAGCCATATCAGCCTTACAGCAGGCACTCAGTCAGCAGCAAGATGGAGCAATCTCTGCAATCAACCAACAGAGACAGTATGAATAATCCCCGAAACACTGCCCCTAATATGGAAACATTTCAGCTTTTATGATATTCAGTTTTCAGCATAAGAAACTAGGATTTGTGACTTTTTGTTTCTCCAGGGCCTTTGAGTCTGAGCTGCGCATGTATGACGGAGATGATCCACTTGATGTTTGGGATCGGTGAGTTATATGCAGTTGTAAAAAAGAAGAAATTACACCTTCTCTGAATTTTGAAGTTTTACATATCAGATCGTAATAAAAAAATCTTCTGGTCCTTACCAGGTCTAAGACTGGATAAATGCAAACTTAGATAAACAACAACACAAAGTATTACACCATATTCCTGTTAATTTGTTATAAACTGACACCAAAATCTAGATGTTTTGTGAGAAAAAATTAAGTACACCACCAAATTGCTTGGCATTTTGTATGAGGTGTTTGTGCTGACATGCTTCCACCTAACGTGATGTTGTGCACTATGACCAAAGCTCTCCACCCTGGTCTTGTACACCTAAAGAACATTCGACCTCATTCACCAACCTGACGCCAAATTTGCTCCTAAGTCGTACTTACAAACATTTTATGAAAATTCAGGCATGCCCCAAAATCTTTGTATCTTGGATTTGTTCTTAGAAAATCCCACGAACACTCAAGTGTACTCTTACAAACATCTAAAAGCCAACACATTCGAACAAAATCTGCATTTGTGTTTTCTGCTGTTCTGTTCATAAAAATGTATTAATAAAACTACAGTAATGTTTTGTAAGAATTTTGAATAACTTTTGATGAAGTACAAAGCATATTGCTATTTTAGATAAATACCAATATTGCAGATCCATACGTTATAATTTCCCTCAAGGGAAAATTAAACTATTTTTCATCCATTTAATACATTCAAGAACAAGCCACAGTCAAGACAGATTTAATTCCATTGCTGGTCTTCCTAACAGCCTCAGGGCAAAAGGCTACACACACGCCATATCTGTTCCCTCAACCACAAGAATTTCACTCCATAAATGTCCAAGTCACCTGCTGAAAGTCGTCTTAATAGTTAAAACGTATTACAACTTTGTCTTTTCGACAAGAAGTCGAATCAGGAGTAATTAATAAACAGTTTGTATATAAAGCAGTTTTTATATTATTTGTAGCTCATTGTGTGATTATTTATGATCACTTTAAAAATTAGAATAATCAGACTTTATTGCACATCCTTATTTTTATTATTATTAATTTTTGTCAGTTTGTCATTCTGTTAGTTGTTTTTCCTCATCTGTTTCTCTACTGTTTGCACACGGCCTGTAAATCATGACCTTTTTGGGGGCTTTTACCTATGCAAAGCAGGGCCAGTTGGTCTGTCTTTTTTAGCTTAGGAGAGATTCGCCTATCTAAGAGGAAAGATACGAACAATTTGCAATCCTTCGAACTTGTTCATGAATCTGATGGAGAGTTTTCGTAAAAAACTTCTCAAGTGCAACTTAAGAACAAATTTAAGAAGATTTGTAAGAAGATATTGGCGAATGAGACCCAATGTTCCAGTAGTTCTAGTTACAAAATTTTAAGACCTGGTAAAGACAGGATGATGTTTTTTTTTAAAGATGTCCTGATATATAAAACTTTGGAACTGACACGTGGACTTTCTTTTTTCACATGACTGGGAACATCAAGCTGTATTTGGAAGCACTGATCTTAAATCTTAACACAGTTCTGTTTTTACAGGTATATTAAGTGGACAGAGCAAACCTTCCCTCAGGGAGGAAAAGAAAGCAACCTAACCACCCTGCTGGAGCGGGTTGTGACCAGATTCACAGAGGAAAAAAAATATCACAATGACCCCCGCTATGTTGACCTTTGGATCAAATTTGTATGTGCACTTATTTAATCTTTGAAATATTCTTTTATTATGGCAGCCTTGATATCTTTTGACATGTTTGTGTTTGTGACACCAGGCAGAGAACTGCCCTGAACCCCTGGACATTTACAGGTACATGCAAGCTCAAGGAATAGGACTGACACAGACATCCCTCTACATTGCTTGGTCTGAGGAGTATGAGAATCAGGGTAACTTCCTTAAAGCAGACCTTGTTTATCAAGAGGGGTTCAAGAAGTGTGCTGAGCCTCATGACAAGCTCCTCCAGTTTCACAAGTATGAATCAATTTAGTTTATTTCTTCAAACTATTTATGGTGTCTAAACAATAAGGACAATATGTTAAATTGATATTCGTAGGGCTCTGCAGGCACGTGTGTCACGGCAGGTGATGATGAATGTGGAGGAAGATGGTAGCGACGATGAGCCTAAACAAGCTGAAAGAGTTTCTCTAGCTGATCTCAAGCACAAAGGCAAGAAAAAGGCCATTGCTCCTGTCAATAGAACTGGGTCGGCAATCAGAAGTAAGTACAAAAACCTGATGTGAAAACAGAGCTCTGACATCTTTAAATAAGGCCGTTTTTGGAAAAGGCGTTACATTTGTTAATGGGTTTGTGTAGGCATTTCTGGAGGCCTGCAGTCTCGTGGAGGCACTGTCCTTGGCAACGCCTCAAACAATCAGCTTGTGATATTCGATGAGAACAAAACTGAAAGTGCTGGTCCCTCAGAGCCTAAGGTGGAATCTTGGGCAGCTCCTCCAACATCAAGGGCAAAGGAGAATGAACAGAAACCTGAAAAATGGTGCGATGTAAAGGTATGAGCAGATACTGTCTTTGCTTATTGATTCAAATGTGCATTAACACTATAACGAATTATTAATTTTCATTCTTTTTTAATTTCACAGTTGCCACAGAAAACAAAGTTTGGACATACTGTAATGGCTCCACCGCCTCCCAAACCCACCTTCCAACCATTTGTTGAAGAGTCAGACCAGCTTCCTACAATGTAAGTGAAAACAATAATCAGTGCGAGACCAAAACAGAATGGAAGTAAAATTAAGAGTTTTAACAATAAGATGAATCATGTGATCAAATGCGTTGCTCTGTTTCATTTACAACTGTAAATTAAACGTGTTAATCTGCTCCTCCCTCAGGACACCGTGTAAGATCAACCCAGCAGTGAACACGATTCTGTCGGCACGTAAGCCAAGCAGAGAGGAAACTCCTCTGAAAAGACTGCAGGACCATCATCAACAACAGAAAGAGGCAGAGGAAGGAAAACTACAGGAGCAGAGCATGTACTGTAAAGAGCTGCTTTTCAATGGTGCCACAGAATTCTGCTTTGAAGAGCTGCGCACTGAACGCTACTTCAAAAAGAAGGCACAAGAGTCCCAGGAAGCCAGAGAGGTGGATCAAGTAACTGCCAATGTTGCAAACTGATGAGATTTTCTTTTCTTTTATAAATTTTTTACCATTGGTTTGACAAGTTTTGTGTATTGTGTATTTTTATGTGCTTGTGTTTTAAGCTGCATCATATCATCATTGATGTGTTGTAAATATTGTTCCATTGACTCAGTAGACATAAAGGGTAAGGCTTTCTCAAAATTTTTAAACTAAAGACGCACCGTTGTAGATGTGAAGGGATCATTACAAGTAGGAACACCACTACAGTGTGTTGTAATTCAGAAAACAACGCCACACTGTAAACTCAGCATTGCATGACATGTACAACAACCCAACTTCACACACACAAGTACTTGACTGAACACTTCCCACGTCTTAGTCGCTGAACCACTGCTCAGTTCATTCGTTGACTGTTTATGTTTGTCTCCACGTGTTCTTTAGAACATTGCTTTGTATGTGTGTTGCTTTTTTAAAGTTGCATTTCATGGATTCAGTGAAGTGATTCAGTTTGGTTTATGTCTCAGTTGGACCAAAATCCTTTTGTAGGCTATGCATCACTGATGTCTAATAAACTTGTTTAAACGTCTGACTGATAACTTGTGGGATGTGTGTGTGTGTGGGATCCAGTTAATGGTGTTTATTTGGAGTACTAATGGGCTGCAAGAGCAATTTAGTCCATATGATCATCTGCTGATTTAGTCACTTGGCATGAATTAAAATGAACTAAATGCACTGAAATGATTGCAAAATTTTGCTTTTTTTAAAAAATTATTTTTAAAAGTTGCAGGGTAATATTGTACAACTTGCCAGGTGTAAGAGCAGATTTTGCTTTAAGCTGAACAATGTTAGTCATTGTCCAGGAGAGGTAACCCTGAAGCTCAGTAGCTAAAGTATTGGGAGTTCACCCAATCTAATGTAAGTGTGTGATACACTTCACACACATTTGCCAGGCAGACTTTGATGAATGGCTGGACGATAGGTGCTTGGCTCATTAGCAAGTGAAATCCACCAATTGCAGTTGTGAGCAGTGCAGGTCTTGGTTTTCCCCAAAAGACCTTTGTTCTGATGTACGCCAGTATAGAGCTGTGCTTCCTTTACACACATGTGGAGGAACAGATTTCACACTCATGCTGGAAATATGGCCATTTATGTCAAGATCCATTAGAGGGGTAAGTCCTCATACTATCTTACTATTTTAGGTTAGAACTCAAAGGCTTTAAATTTTTGCTGTAACTATGATCCACCATGCATTGTTGCACTGCAATGCATTCTTTATACCCCCTTTTGCTATGATTTCTTGAATCCTTAGCTCAGTCTCATTACACTGAAAACATGAATTCAAGCAAGCTCCCTTTCCCTAATGCACTGTAGACAGTCCCTCAGAGAGCTTTTGTCCAGTGGCGTTACAGTGATATGAAAGAGAACACTAAGGCGCCACATGGGCCATGTTTACAGTCAACGTTCTCAGCCTATTTGTACGGTTTATGATTACATGCACCAGTTAACAGAAAGTTCCCAGTTTACCAGCCTTTGCCTCATTTAGAGGTCACAAGTTGGTCTGTGTGTCTGCACTCAAGTGGTCTGCACTTGGCCACCCTGGCATATGGAAGAGTTTGTTGAATAAAAGTATATCATTAATTAATTATCACAGTTTATGGTAGTGGCATTATCTACAACAAAACAAGACAAGAAAAAAGATGAGTTATTCGGTGCAGGGATATTATAAGAGACACACCGCTACTTAAACTCATAGTTTTTCATGTTTTGTCATCTTGACTTGCCCTTAAAATGTTTGCATAAATCTTTGTTCAGTTGAAAACTGATGTCAGATTATCTCTCAATGTGTTAATCCAACATCCAGCTAACAGTCTGAATGTTGCTTATTTTCATCTTTGGTCCAGAACAGAAGATATTTTCCTCCAAAAGACATCTTGAATTCTGTTTAATCTAACCAAAATACACATTTCCACTGTGGAATGGCACACCCCAGAGCCCAGAGAAGTGAAGCCAGCCTCTTGACATGGTAAAAGAAAACACAAAAAAAAACAGTAAAAATTTAAGAGCCACTCAACTCAATATTGTGGTGCTTGAAAAGGGTTTCCACAGTAATCTCACCCATGTGGTTTTGTCAACTGGTTAGCTCAATTGGTAGAGCATTAGTCTCCCATGTGGGAAACCAGGGTTTGAATGCCCCAGGGCATGAACATTAACACTTCCAGTTGGGGCCTTAGGCAAGACCCTTAATGCTACTGCCTAACCATTCTAAGTCGCTTTGGATTAAAGTGTCAGCTAAATGACTGTAATGTAATCTAACTGATCTTGGCAGTTCTTGATACAGTGACCTCTTAGAGAAACGATATAAAGGGCATCTTAGATGTATGCCATTGCCCTTTACACACTGAAATTACTTCAGATTTCTTGAATAGTTTGATGAACTGGAGGGCAAAATATACAAACTTGATCCAATTGTATTTTGAGAAAATGTATCTTTCTTTTTTTTTGCATTTGTTATTAACTTTAAAAATTCGTTTTGAATAGCATTACTATTCTTCTTTTTCCTCATTACTAGCCCTAAATTACCCTCCATTTTAGTATGTTGCAGACCTGAAATGCAAGAACTTGTTGATATATAAGTAAGAGAACTATAATTGTTGAGGCAAAAGGTTGGTGTAGTGTACATGGCTTAATTGTTAACTTATTTTGGTTAGCAATTCTAAGATTTTATTTATGTGAAAATAATCAGCTACTATCCAGTAATTCTGACTTTTATCTGACAAGTTTGACTCTGTATCTCACAGTTAGGCCTTTAAGTAAAGGCAGAGATTTGGCCTTAGATCTCACAACTGGGATGTAGAACTTTCTTTGCTTTTGTTATTTAGCTAACTTCAAAACTTTGTCTTTGTCTTCTCTCTTGGCAAAATAGATTCAGGTTTCAGTTTGATTGCCACACAGTTGAAGAGCAAAAATTCGGTTGTAGTGGAAAGAAAGTTATGAATAAATAATCAGGGCATAAAAATAAAACATATTTATATGGTAGAATGTTGATGATTAACTGAATCTTCTCTCACCCGAGGAAAGAAGTTGCTCCAAACTCTGATGGTTTTTCAGTTAACACTGCAATCATTTATTACTGATATAGATTCTGTGTAAATTTCTACTTCTCTCACTCTTGCAGAATTAAAGTGGACTTATAGGTCATCTTGGAGCCCCACCTCAAAATGTCAGAGGATTGTAAGAAGAAATTTCATTAGCAAGAGCTTTAAACTAAGCTCTGATAGCCCATAGTGTAATCTTTATACATTCTTCCTAAACAATGGCATGGATTGAGATGCAAATAATTAAAGCAGGATCACTCATGCTACTTCTGGGCTTTCATTTTAATGATACTGTGACTCTAGCATTGTCATTGCAAGACCCATTTTACATTACAAGCCATGTTTCCAACTGTTTAACCATATGAAGTGTTTCCAGGAGATTCTTGAGTGAAGCTGGTTAATAAATAAATAAATCCTCACGACCGAGGGTAATTCTTAGTAACAATGTTTCTCCGTTTTGTTACACACATAAAATAATTAACTGACTACATGTCGAATATACCCAAAGTAAATAAAAATTATTATTTAATCCATTTAATCAAAATGGAATATTTCCCCAAAAGGAGTTAAACTCTTCTTTCTGACAAAACGGATGAAATATTGTGTTTGTATCAGTAAACTCTGCCATAGAAGCAGGCAAGTGCTGCATTAATTGTTGTTTTGACCTGTCCTGCTCTCTTATAATTTAACCAAGAAAAGATTAGTGTGAGTACACAAACCACTCAGCTCAGTTTGTGCAATTAAAATTTTTTATTTATTTATTTTTATATAAGTATTTTTACACAAGAAGAAATCTGTTATGGAAGTTTTATTGCTGAACTATGCAGAGCAAAGTGGTAAAATATAATCACACCAATAATCATTTGTGAAATTTATACTGATAAGACAGAGTGAGGGGTGGGGGTGGCGGTAAGCCATGTTTTCTATACTTCCATCTGTCATTATGCAGATTGGTTCACATAGCCCTTTTCACTTGACTTTATTTCATGTGTAAGGAGGACATCATTATTCTAGTCCATTCTAGCTATTTTGCAAGCTCCTTTCACATCAAAACGCCATGTACTACATGCATGCCCCAAATCTGACTCACTCTTGCAGGCAATTTCTGCATGACTTGACCCTAATACATTTTCCTTTGTTGAGTCTTGTTCTAGCTGCTGCATAAATTATTTAGGAAATGATTGTGGCATAAAGAGAAGGGAATGTTTTACTTGAGTAATGATGCTGGATCAGATGTAGAGCTGCTGTGAGTTCAGCTACTTGTGCCTTCACCCACAAAGATTTTTGGGTCACAGAGGACTAAGAAGAGAATTGTGAGGATGGGGATGAGGATTGCATCCTCTTTAAAGGTACCCCCTGCAACCCCATTACACATATCTAGATACAAACAGCCCCCTTGCCATCTGCCATTCCTGACCCTGTTGTTCCACGGATAATGCATTTGACTGAAATGCAGTTTGGTGAACGCAGCCGCCTCGTGTTGTCATGTCACCCACGTTACGTGTAAAAAAGACAGAGGGAGAGAGAGAGAGAGATGAAGGGCGGGAGGTGGATGAAAGGTATCCCAGGTGATGAGGTGTAGATGAGTTCTCCTTTCTTACAGTCACTGGAAACCAGCTTAAACACACACACACACACAAATTCACACAAGCACACAAAACTATCAGTTCTTTTGCAGCCCAACGAGGGAGTGGGAGGAGGCAGAGAAGGAGGGAAGTGATAAAGAGAGAGGGAAAGGGAGGTGGGAGGGTGTATGTGTGTGTGTCTAAAGAGAACGACAGTGAGCTTGAGAAGCAGAAGAGAAAGGGGATGGATGGAAGAAACTACATGGGGCCATAATATTATCTCTTACTGGATGCTGCCTATCCTTTTCATGGCTTTGTCCCTCCTTTGTACGGTCCCTTGGAGCAGGCACCGGTACATGGCACAGCACTCAGCCATGGAGCTGGGGATGAATCAGTTCCAACAAAGAGCCTTTGAGATGGCAGCGTGTGCTTCTGCCTGGAGGGAAAAACGCATCAGGCTTTCCCAGCCTGCGGCAGCCTGCAGTGTGCTTCTGCTTGAGAGCCAGCCCTCCTCGTCATTGTTTGTATGAGAGAGAGAGAGAGCGGCATATACCCGTGTGTGAGTGTGAATGTGCATGAGCCGTGTATGATTGTGTATTTGAGTGTGTATGTGCACGATCTTGCTTCCAATCTTTTCTGGAGGAGAGAGGCTCTCCTCATCACTGGACAGCAAGGTAAGGAGGACTGACTGATTTTTCTTTTTCCTTTAACAAAGGTTTATCCCTCCAGAGCTCTGTTTCCCATTTATCCACAACAAGGAGAGAGAGGGGTAAAGGTGGGGAGGGGGTGAAAAAGGAAAGGAGGCTTAACGTCATTGATAAAGAGCAAGCTAGTGTTTGCAATCGTTAGACATCAGCTGTGGAAGAGGAAGGAGGAGACGAAAAGACCGTGAGTAGAATGCAGCGCAGCCAGGTGCAGATGATGTGTGTGTGTGTGTTTTTGTGGGGGTGACAGACAACTGAGGGGGCTGTTGGATGGAGCACACCTCAAAAGAAGAGCTTTTATCTTCTGCTAACTCATCCTCCTAAAAATTCTTACAAGCTCTTCATCCCTCTGCTTCTGTCCTCCACCTCTATTTGAAGAACAACAATGTCACACTCTTTTACAGACTACCTTTTTTTGCATTGTATTTTGCAACTACAACTTCTGCAGTTGCTATTGGCCACTATGGACATGAGCTTCCTGTTTTTATGATTGAGTCTTCTATTGTGTGCTTGTGTAGGCTGAGTTCTCAGGTGAGCTTTTCTGGTTGTACCAATGCTGGAGGATTCAAGCTACTGCTGCATTTTGACACTTCAGTAGATGGATGCTGACGCTGAGAACAGGCACAGGAGAAGAGGCTGATATGTGGCACATGTTCTAGCACAAGAGCTTGCATATACATGAGAGGATATGCTTGAACTGTGCTGTTTGACTCCAGATTTGGGCCATTAAGAAACAGTCGGCTCAGTACATTAGAAAGTAGGTTTGCTAAGTCTCTGTATTAGTCTCTTTATTGGATGCAAAGGGTCAAGTGGAAATCAATCTAAGGTGTTTTAAAGTTTATAGATTTTACTTTCAGTCCGGAGCTCAAGTATCAACAATCTACTCATTCTTACTGTCACAAAAAAAAACTATTCTTAATCCTGGTTGTACCATGTAAGAATAATGAATTCACATGTGATTGTTGCATGCTCCATCCCAAAAACATCAGGGATGATTTCCTCTGTGGAAGGTAACAAGATTTTTACATTCAGTAGTGATCCAAGTGAGCTACAGTCTGTTGATTTAGTAGATTTCTTATAATGATGTAACTCGAAGTAAAAGCTGTGTGTTTATGTCTCAGGTTACTCATTGATATTCAAGAAAGGAGAAGAAAAATAGTATAAGAAGTGACAGATAAGGTCTTATGGTGCAAACACACTTACACACAGTTAGGAATCTGCTTTCACTGGCCATACCACGTCAAGCACCAAAGTTCAAATTAGTACAGCATGACATGAGTCCCCTCTCCAGGCTGAAACAGCACCCATGCTGGGTGACAGAGAAGGACAGCAGAGTTGGTGCTGACTGATACCATGAAGAAATGTTGGCTTAAAAAAAATACTCTGTGCTTTGCACCCCGGAGAGACAGGCTGAATCATTGGCTGAAAAAAACATAAATCAAAGCTTTCATAAGCACATGCGCATACAGTAAAGCTTGCACCAAGTCCTAGAACATCAATAAATTATACCCAAGAGAGAAGAATCAGGCTCATCCTATTGGTTCAGCCTGATCATACATCTCTATCACCACAGCGTCAAATTGTTCAAAGCACTTGTAAGAGCCAAGAGAATCTTTAATTAAACAGAGTGTTGGTCAGTGCTGCATTTCCTTACTCTCCTGACTGTGGTCCTTACATTTAAATACAAAATGTTGCACTGCATAGAAACACAAACACTTTGTAGTAACAGCATATTTTTCTAGTGATGTGTCAGCGTCCAAATAGCATCCCATAAAAAGCCAGGAACACTGGAAGTGTTTCTTTTATAATCCCATTATTTAAAGGTGTTTGTGGAAGATAGCAGCAGCTTTTACCAGGCATTTATGTCCACACTCCTCCCTGCAGGGAAGAACAAACTAGTTCTCATGTCCATTTTCTTATCTAGGAGAATCAGTGCCATTATGTCAGATGACAGAATGATCTATGCACTTTATTAATACAACTATCTTGTCCTGAAATCCCCTTTACTGTGACCTGTTTACTGCAGAGAAGCTGATGAAGAAAAGAAGCTGCATCCCCAGATATGAGAGCTGCTATCAACATTACTGTGTTCCTGAAGGAGACAGTTTTAAACCTTTTATGCATTTGTTTTTTTTTTACCAATAGTCCAATAGTAACACAAAGACTGGTGTTCCCTCCTGCACAGATGTATGCCCTTGAAGAACTAACAGCCTACATTGTAGTGCAGAAACATTGTATTTCACCATGCACCTCCCACCCCAAGGCCTTCTTTTACTCTGTCAGAACTTGAGAAGATTGCAGACAAGCTTTCTGATTGTTTTCTTTCTCAGTGTCACATTGTTCTGACTTGCATGATTTCATTTGCACGTTTAAGTGAAAGCCTACACATGATGTATTGCTGCAAGTTACTATGTGTGCTTCACTATGTGTCACTATCAATGAACTGTCTCCATGGATGTGGCTCATCCACTGCATAAACTGAAATGTAAATCCAGAATGTACTTGGCTATTAAATCCACTGTCATTATTATCTGTTTACTTTTTGTTTATCATATGCACTCATCTCTGAAAGACAACACCTTTTGAAACATTGCTGATGTTGAACTACATTTTAAAACCAATTCCAAGTAGTAATTAGCTTTGATAAACCTAAAAAGAAGCTATAGAATTTAAATCCATGTAACATGTTTTAGACTGTCGCAATAGTCCAGGACTTCTGTCCTGGAAACCCATGCCATTGGCTGGCTAAAAACGCAACACTGTACAAGCAACCATTCCTCAAATTCCATGAGCTTTGTCATGCATGATATGCAGTATCAGAACACTTGCATGAAATATGCATGGTTGCATCATGTTATTCCATGTTGCTGATTGTAGTTTATTGCATCACATGTCATCTGTCATCCACTGATATTCAATATCTCCAGAGGTGACTTTAAAGAGAGCAGACATCAGCATATTTCATAAACACTGATATTGGTCTACCTAGTCACATTCAGTTAATTATATTTTAAACCCCTTAAAAAGGTGCATGCATTTCTGTTGTAGCACAAGGAAGTGATGACCATTGTGAGACAGTCTCATTGCAAAATATCACCATAACGAAGCTGATCGAAGTGCAGCCTTGCCTGGTGGAAAAACAACAGTTATGAACTTGATGCTATCTATGCTGTTGTGAAATACTGTAGCCCCCCCGTGAGTCACTATAGCTGGATTATGCTTATACATGCATTTACAAACACAAAAAGAGGATTACCTCATCTCCACCATCTCCCACCCTCACCTCACTATTTGACATGAATCCTGCACAAAATAAACACGTGCCTAATTCCAGAGAGGAGGGGGAGATGATGTGTACTAAAATTAGATCACTGAGGGGCTGAACGAAATACTAATCCTGCAAGCACAGTCACCTGCACATTCGCTACATTTCTGCATGCACGCTAACAAAAAAAAAGACGGAGAATTTAGGGCAAATAGGGAAAAAAATCATTCGGCAGAGCTCTGGAGCACTAACATCAAGCAAATCCAATATCTCTCTTATCTCTCAATCCCCTCCCACTCAGCCACAACTCCTGCTTGGGGTGCTTTCAACATGAAAGGAAGGCAAGCAAGTCTTCTCCTCTTCTGTCATGTTGTCTGCAGGAAACATATGGATTGCCTGACTGAATTTCTTCATGGCATGAGAGGCCAAGCCGCTCTGCCAGGTGAAGAAGCTCCATCCTGTCAGGGGTAAGGCTGTTACTAAATACTCATTTGGGCCTTGATTAGACCAGGGTTAAGGGGGGGCTCTGTGAGAAAAAAAATAGCCTATTTGCAAGTTTATGTTTCTACTTTTTTTTTCTCACAAATTTCATGCATCTTTCTAAAAATTTATTTTAATTAGTTTTTTCTGATTTCTTGTCTGAGACAGAAACAGGATTTTGGAGTTTTTATTGTCACACATTTGGGTCTATTGAATTTGTTCAAGTTCCTAATCTTGATGAAGATTTCTAATGAAGCAGAATTTTATGAATGACATCATCCTTTCTGGCTCTTCATATCCCTGACAGCAGGCGGCTGAATTTTGCCTCAGCAATATGATAGATTCAAGACAAGCCACTGAGGCATGGGGTCAAGTCCCAGCAGTTTTATGGGATGCGACTAGAAAGCGAGATTGTACTTTTTGCAAGTTTGGCTCTGTGCATATGCTTGATCTGACTCTGCAGAAATCAATAGGATGTTGCTATCAAGATGGTCACAGAATTGGCAGAGTTGAAGGGGTCATATAAGGGTCAGTTACATGTGGTTAAAACTGGTAAATCAATAAGTGCACCAACTTTGAATTAGTTTTGCCCTGGCCTGAATCAACAAAATGTGGATGTGTTGCTACTTGTTTCTTAGATCAGTGGAACAGTGGTCAAAAATGAGTAACTTGCATTCTGATAAAGCTATGTTCGCTGCTTTGAAATGAAGAAGCTTGATGAGTTACAACTAAACCATCCACAATTAAGCATCCAGATTTGCTCTGTTAACATCTCATTATTACTGGCTGTGGAGGACTGTGGCATGCATTTCACTCATGAGTAAATATTGATTGATCTGCTTGTAAAGGGAATACATGAGTGTATATGTGTAAATATTTGTTCAGACAATGTCAGTGTCTGACCAGAATATCTAAGCAGATAGCTTCTTGTGCTGCAGGAAGGGGAAAAGACAAAAAACTATCTTTAGTGTGCAGCTTATTTTCTTATTCACAAAGGAGCCACAATTGGTGGTTAAAAGCCCTTCTGTGTCTATGGGAAGGAAAATGGGTCTCTGTCTCTGTAATATTTCCAAGTCTGACTATAATCTCAACCCCAACTCCTCTTTCGTCACACCATAATGTCCCTGTCAGATAGAATTAAGGTTCTCCCCAGCACAATATTATATACATAGGGAGTAATACCTTTATGCAACACTTAGCATATTAGCCTTGTGATTGTATTATCCTTGGAGGGAGACACATCTCTGCAAGCAGTACCCCTCCACCCTCACCCTTCTCATTCTTCCCTTCTTTAGCCAAAGCTTAGCTCACGTGACCAATAGGAATGACCTTGTTTTACCTTCCAGTGATCCAGTGGTGTGGGTTAGTCACCAGTGCTTCTTGTAACAAGTGTTGTTCAGGCTGATTAGAGACGTGCTGGTCTCAGGAGTGGAGGGAGTAAAGGCGGCAATTGTGATTGCCTGCTGGGTCATGGTGGGTTGCTGAACTCATTTTCTCAGCTATCACCATATTAGAGTGCCTGATGGGAGATTGTATCATATAAACTCAGGGCACCTTGTAAGCCCTGTTATTCAGCATGAGATTTTGTTTTACTAAACCAAACAAGAAGGTGAAGAAATATGTTGAGCTTAATGGCTACATTAGCATACTGACATGCTCATGCTATGATGCTCATGTTAAAAAGTATATTTATGTTTGCTATCTTAGCTTAGCGTGTAACCTGTCCTGTGCGTGACATAGCATAGTTGTTTGCATTTGCGTGCAAACAACTATGCTATGTCATATAGTCAAAAATGAAGCTCCTAAGGAAGTTCTTAAGGTGTGTACTCACATTCAAGAGATTTGGTTTGACTGCAAAAAATCACATAATTTCTTTCGGAATTAATAAAGTTTTCTGAATCTGAATAAACCCTGGCACAATGGATCCAATAGAGGAGATCATTTGAAGAAATGGGAAAGAAGTTGTGTCACTGCTGCATGCCTAAACAAGCGGGCTTCTTCAAATCCTAGGAACTGTGTGGCTAATTAAAATTTGATAGATGTTGCATACACTGTTTCCTTGCAACATATCTTCATTGGCTTGTGCAACAAACAACCTCCTGCCACTAGTTTGACTTTACGTATTTTTGGTGAAAGCTCTGCTGGTAAAAATATGACCATGTAAAGCACAATTTAATTCACGGAGACATGAAAAAGTTTGTCATTCTGCCAACAAAACATAATCTTGGTGTGACTTTTTAATAATCATGTCTTTAATCAGGCATCTGTTGGTTTTATGGAAGAAATGCAATTGGGATATTAAAGCAAACCAAGATGCAAAGTGGACTTGGACATTGGTCCGGATAAAACACTGTACCACAAGTATGAAAACACCTACAGTACAGCAAACAAGGATTGCTGTTAGGAGCAGACTCTTACAGACTTCTTGTAGAACATAAAGGTGTCTCTTTAAATTCTGTGTCAATTACTTTTCCCCAGAAGTTGTCATTAGCTCCTAAATTACAAAGATATAGATTTTTGGCCAATCAGCGTTACTCTCCAATTCCACTTCTTGTCAAAATATAGTCCCTGCCAGCATTTTAAAAAAAGAAAAAAAGAGTATAAAGGCCTGTTTTCAAACCTTTTACACGAGCAGCACAAACCAAAACTCACAGTGGATATTCATCTTTTATTTACAGCTGACAGTTGGCTGGTATTTTGTCAAGTAATACAAGATGGCCACTCTGGTGTAATTGGTTGTTATTTCTCTAATCTAATTAAAGATTCAAAGTGTAGACAGAGACACTGACTTCTATGCTTTTCAACGTAAACAAAGCACTTGTAATTCACTACATTTATATGGGATTTATAGTTACAAGGTAATTTATATTAAGTGTTACATACAAAATGTATGCACTTGTGAGATATTCTTTTACCTTCATTTAATTTACACCACGTCCACTATGGTGCATGTTTGTATCCACAATGGTATTTGATTGGCAAACAACACATTTTGAGGTGCTGTTTTGCATCCAACGAATAGATGGTCCTCTTTTCATTTAATCATCTCTCCATTTCTGTGCTCCCGCAAGCTATAAACAAACATTTCAACAAAAAGAGATCAACTGCTCCTACAAAACGACAAAATCGAATTGTAACCCATGAAAGTCAGCAGAATTTATCATTTGGGAACCACGACTGCCTGTACAAAATTTCCTGATAATCCACCTAGTAGTTATCAAGATGTTTCAGTCTGCAGAAAACAGACTAGAGATTCACGAGACATTCACTAGCTTGATTTTCCAGGACGTCCTCCACACTCTGAGCTACATAAAACAGTATTAATACTAATCATAAGACTTAAGTGTGAGAGATTATCTTCCAGTAAAGCTGTGCAGTGAAGGAAATGAGATGTAATGTATTTAATTATTTGCCACCACTTGAATGGAAAGTAAAGCTGAACATACAATAAACCTAAGTTGGTGGCTCGGCAAATGCATCCCAAGATTAAGTGGTTGCCCTCCCTGCAATCAAGGGCGCACAAGCTACTAATTAGGATAGGATATGAAAGGCTTATAGAGGAGTTATGAAGGATGGCCTGCCATAATATATTTGTGTTTGTATATATATGTGTGTGTATGAATGTGTGCTTGTGTGCTGCTTTGCTAATGCACTGAAAGCCTGTGGGCGCTGGGCAGCCTGGCTGCATGCTCATCTGTAAAAGGGCACAGAGAATGAATAAGCCTTAATTGACCAGATATCCTTCATTACACATGTGCTTACAAATCCATCCGCTCTCCTTGGAGCAGTTTTCAGTGGAATAAGCTCGTGACAGCCAGCAAGACACTGGGATGTGGGACATTCACATACCAAAAATAGACCAGCTTTTAAATGAGCCATTTGAATATATTTTCCCATATGGAAACATCACCTGTTGGCAGATTTTGACTAAACCTGGTCAGAATGGTGAGAGCAAAGAAATGAGTGTTTAGTGACAAGCAGCATGTTTTTTCACTGTGGCAAAAGCGTTTTGCTTGTATTCAAAGGACAAGATTACAGTTATTTAATTGTGTATTGCATATTATGTTAGGTAAAATTTTCTTAAAGCTGAATACTTTTCTCTACAGCCACATTTTGAAGTAGGCAGGCTGTCGCCCTTCTGGACCTGAAGATGTTTCGCAAGAAGAAAAAGAAGAGGCCTGAGATATCAGCGCCAAAGAACTTTGAGCACCGTGTCCACACCTCATTCGATGCTAAACGGGGCTGCTTTGTGGGCCTGCCAACCCAATGGCAAAGCCTGATAGAAAACCTGCGAAGGCCCAAACCCATGGTGGACCCCTCCAGGATTACAGAGGTGGAGCTGAGGCCAAAGAAGGTATGCCACAATTCAATGACCTAACAAATGAATTGCTCACCGTTGATGTTTTGATCATAATAAAATCACCATGAGTAGTTATTCTTAAAAAAAATATATAAAAATTGCTAACTGCAATACAGAGGTATATTTTCTGAGCTGCAGAGGGATTCTGCTTTCTCAGAAAATGGCATAATCCTCTGATGACAACATGAAATGACTACTCCCCTCCCCATGATTTTGCTTTCTTATCTATTAAGGGGCTTGGGAAATGACCATGCTGTGTACACTGACTGTACAATGTTGAATACTCACAGGGACCACAAGATTTATTACTGCATGCAGGCAATTAATAACAGTACATGGTGCTTTCCTACTAATGTCAAACAGAAAGAATAAAAAAGTGCAGGTACAGCAAAGGAAATGTCTGTGAATGATGCAGCCTGCAAATCTCTAGGAGTCAACGCTTCACAGAGCATACTGTTGATGCTTTTTTGTGGCCCTACAGCAAAATTAAGAACTCCACGACGTGATGGTGATTATTGCTGTGCTACCTAAGAACATCACTGTCAGCGTTTAGGTCAGAATTATAGCTTTAACTGTTTCTATATACAGAACCCTCAAAACACATAAAATTGTACACAAATTAGAAAAAAAGCCCAAACATGATAAAAGGTGAAAAGAAAGTGAGACTAGATTTGGAATTTAACAGGAGGAAAATCACTCTTATTTTAAACTATTATTATAGTATCCTTTTAAAGACAAAGTCTGACCAGGGCTGTTATCACCTGCTAGCCTTCCTCTCAGAGAGGTGCTACAGTAGGTGAGATGTCATCTGACCTGCATCCTCTGTGCAGATATAATGGCTCTAAGCCAGAGAAACCGGAGAGGCTGTTGACTGACTGTGAACTGAACATGACTCAAGCCTGATATATGAGCCACTGTGCTCTCACACTTACTGTAGGTCTATTCTGGCAAAGCATAAAATGTTTGTCTGATCATTTTATGTCAGGGCAACTTTATGCCCTTTGCATGCCTGCCAACTATTCATAACACTTGAAAGACCTCCAGAATTGTAATATCTGGAAACATAGTGGCAGCTGTAGAGGCTCTGTCTTTGCTTGGTATATTTGTGCATCAGAATAAGCAACTCGGGAATTGAATTAAGTAACTGTCTTTAAAAAATGAGAGTGATGGTCTTATACTTGTTCCCAAGTCTAAATTTAACTTGCCTCTGAGCAGTAATTATGCTACACTTGGTATCCCTTCCAGTCTGAAACTCTTTTTTGGTGTAATCATAGCAGTTAGACTGTGATAAAGACAAACTTCTTTTCCCTTTTCAGACCATTGTGCGGGGAAGCATGATTGGTCATGGAGACTACATCGCAGCCATGATCAATGACATGAGCCGTCTGTCTGTGACCAGTTCCAACTCTTTGCGGAAAAGTAGCCCCTCAGCAAGGAAGAGGGCCCAGTCTCTAGGAAGACTTGGGGAGGTGAATGAGGGAGATACCTACCAGTATGAGGGCTTAACCCAAGATGATGATGACGATGATGAGGATGTGGGTCAGGAACACTGGAGGGACAAAGCCAGGAACATCCACAGTGAGACCAACACCCCTTACTTGGGCATGAAGAAGAGCATCACCCTGCAGCCAAATGGGATCTTACCAAAGGCCAAATCCAC
The DNA here is from genome assembly GCA_037177495.1 of Rhadinocentrus ornatus. Lineage (NCBI taxonomy): Eukaryota > Metazoa > Chordata > Actinopteri > Atheriniformes > Melanotaeniidae > Rhadinocentrus > Rhadinocentrus ornatus. The sequence goes on along the minus strand of JBAMHW010010430.1, from coordinate 12,915 downwards.
CTATGAAGTAGGTGTTAGCTCCATGGAGGGACCCTCACAACCCATTCAGTCCCAGAACATTATAGCGCCAAGTCAAGGGGCTTATATGACTGGGGAGATGGGAAGTCCTCAGGAGAGAGTGATATGGAAAAGAGATTTCCAGCTACCCAGGGGAATTCCACCCAACCAGAGACCCGTAGCTTGTTTTTACAGCCCTGCTATGACTGTTCAGCACCTCCATGGAGATCAAGGAAATGTCTCTACAGAGCATCGTCCCAATCCACCAATGTACATGCACCCACAGAACAGCCCAGGGAGGCCATTCTCCTCCTATGACCTAAAGGTAAGCACAACTTTGAAGTGATTACATGCAGTCATAAATTATTCATGATACACAGTATATGCATATTTCTTTAATGTTATGTATTTCTTTATTACTGCTCAGCATGTTTTGCATGAGCTCTGAATTCATTAAATGGAGTTATTTTCTGTCCAGAAATCAAAAGGGATCATTTTAACGCTTAGGTTGTGGAACTTAAGTAAGACAGCATTTTAACTAGCTTTATGCTAAAAGGTGATTGAAGTTCTGAGAGTATTTTATTTGATTCCAGTGTTGATAAATGAAATGTTGGCTTTAAGTGCCTGAGAGGTTGTAAATGTTGAAAGCTATATGGCTTGAAGCCATATAGCAGGTTCTCAACATGGGTCATGTCAGGTGAAGCAGAAGCAGACTGAAAGTGCATAACATAATTGACATTTAGTTTTAAAGTGAGCCGTGAACTCCAGGCAGTTGGCCAACCCCCTTTCAGCTCTCTCTCTTTTCTGTTATCATGCAGGCAGAGTCTGCAGTGAGGTACCAATCCAGTTTCCTGCCCACTGGCACCAGCAGTCCTCTTGTGGGAGGCATAAGACCTCAACGGACAGTACGGTCCTCAGCTAGCTACACTCTAGGTCTTTCTCCAAATATGGGACTGAGACCCAGTGGACCAGACCCCTTTCTCAGACACTCTGGATGCCCGAACCCTCCTTATCCTCGACAGGACAGCCCCTCTCAACCTCGACCTTCCCCTACAGGCTCATTAGCCACCAGCCCTCCAGGTGCATGCTCTCCTGCATTCAGACCTCCACAACATCCCTCACCCAGACCGCCCCCAGACCCACCTAAGGTGACACATGAACAGTTCAAGGCAGCCCTGCAGATGGTGGTTGACAAGGGTGATCCACGAACGTACCTGGAGAACTTTGTGAAGATTGGGGAGGGCTCAACAGGGGTGGTGTGCATTGCCACTGAAAAGCACACTGGAAGGCAAGTGGCGGTAAAGATGATGGATCTGCGGCGGCAGCAAAGGAGAGAGTTGCTCTTTAATGAGGTAAAAAAAAAAAGATTACACAGACAAACGTGAGTACTTGTAATTGACATGAATGTCATTTACAACATATGTTGTCTTTATAAATGGCTCCAGAAGTGATTTCCAGGTTTGAGAAATTCACCTTGATGATGCAGTCACATGTAGTTTGAGATAACTGTGTAACTTCATGACTGTTAGAGGTTTGCTAATATTAAAGATTAAATGTTACATCATCCTTATCTGAAATATATCCTTAAGAAGTACCTGAAATAAGTGAGTGCAAAAATATTGTAAATTGCTGCACAGTGCAATTTTAAAGCTACAGAACTAAAATGAGAGTACAATATATTGTATCTCTAAAGATAGCATGAATAATACTGATATTTTGGGCTGCAGGTGGTCATCATGAGGGACTATCAGCACAGGAATGTAGTGGAGATGTTCAAGTCTGCCCTGGTGGAAGAGGAACTGTGGGTAATCATGGAATACCTGCAAGGTGGAGCACTAACCAACATTGTGTCTGAAACAAGGTACTAGCAGAAGCATTAAAACAGTATTCATCTATCTTTTAAAAAAAAAATGCATTTAGTGTATCACTTACAGATGTAATTTCATATTTAATAACTAAATCAACCACAAGGGGGTAGTGTGGTATTGACTGGAGAGAGATCAGCCTTAATATGAGCAACATATCGACCTTCATTCAGTTTCTTCCTGCTCTCGTATCTGCTGCTTTTCTCTGGGGAAAAATAATATTTCTATGACATTGGATAATTAACTTTGCACATGTTAACATATCATTTTGTATGTCAATTTGGGATGGAAATTTCATGTTGTAGTACATAGATCAGAAATGAGGAAAACATTGACCAGCAACAGGGATTTGTATTTGCTGTATTCATTGTTGTTTAGTTGGCTCAGTTTCTATAGAGAAACATTTAGGTTATGTTGCTTACCCAGAGGGATGAAAATATTCTCCCAAGCCAGATGACTTATAAAGTTAGACAATTGTCATTGCCACCGAATGTGAAAGGCTAGAGTAATCGTGTATTGACAGAACAATCAACAAGGAGAGTTCTGTATTTCTTAAGTCCCTGTGGCTGCACTCTGGTGTCAAATGATTTTTAGACTGATTAAAGTGAACTACCTGTATTAATATCTTTTGTCATATAGTTCAAGATGGATTATTGATTAAAGATGTCACATGCGGGAAAGAAGAACACTTTGCATTTTGTTTTACAATGTACACATGACCTTTCTAGCAACACGACAATGGCTTTTTATCTCCTCTCTTGTTGTTTATGTTACACTTGTAAAATGTAAATCACATTAACGCTGAAGAGAAATGAACTTGTTGGTTCGTCATCTGTGTGGGAGTTGTTCTGAACCTTGCACTCTTTAGCTTTGCCTTTAATTTGTGGTGATTCATGAATTTCAGCTCTCTGAGCTGGTGTAGTGTTGTATTAGCTGTTGTAATGGAAATGTGTGAATTTTATATGTAAAATCAGCATCTATGTGTGTGAATTTGTGTGTGCGTATTATCCTGCAGACTTAGTGAAGAGCAGATTGCCACAGTGTGTGAGGCAGTTCTGCAAGCCCTGGCCTATCTCCATTCACAAGGAGTCATCCACAGAGACATAAAGAGTGATTCTATACTACTCACATTAGACGGAAGGGTATGATGTATTGTTCTTTTCCTTTTTTTCTTCCTTTCTCCTATCTTGTCATTAAATTAGAAAAAAAATTGTGTGTTCCCTGCAGGTCAAGCTTTCAGACTTTGGCTTCTGTGCTCAGATTAGTAAGGACATCCCAAAAAGGAAGTCTCTAGTGGGGACGCCTTATTGGATGGCTCCTGAGGTCATCTCTAAATCACCATATGGCACTGAGGTAAGGAGGAGTATGATTAGTTCTCATTCACATGAAATAGCACTTGTGATCTTTGTTATGTAGCTTAATAGCCAGCAAGGATATCCTGTACTATAATAAATTATGAAAGAGTTCTTGTCCTTATGCAATAGGTTGATGTGTGGTCAATGGGAATCATGGTGGTAGAGATGGTGGACGGGGAGCCCCCATACTTCAGTGAAACACCTGTAGCAGCAATGAAGAGGCTGAGAGATGAGCCAGCTCCGACTGTTCGAAATGTCAGCCAGGTATGAGAATAGTGAAACATACTCACATGCACATTTTAGCTGTGAATAGGTATTTTTATTCAGCATGTCTTTTTATCTGTTGATCAGCTAGTTCATAGATTTTGAATAGAATGTTATGCTCTGTGCCCCAGATCTCCCCGGTTCTAAAAGACTTTCTGGACCGTATGCTGACTCGGGACCCCATAGAGCGGGCCAGCGCCACTGACTTGCTGGAGCACCCCTTCCTGCTGCAGAGCAGCTCACCTCAGTGCCTGGTCCCTCTGGTGGAGCAGTACCGCAAACGCATGTCCCGTTGCTGACCTCGTGGGGCTGATGGTCCCCAATACCCAACTTCAGCCTGACCTGTACAGGTCTCAAAAGAGGACTAGCACCGGGTTCAAGCTCCTCCAGCACCCAAGCTGATGTGGTGTCAGCTCCAGAGAAGCAAACCCAGAGAGCGTTTTGCCACCAGCGTGATGGTGGCAAGTTTGGTTGACGGACACGGCATGGTCTCGGGCATGTGAGAAGCACTTTAGGAGTGAGTTAAAGGCAGCATGTAAGTCCTCACCTCTCAACTCAGTTTGATTGGAACACCGATTGGCTTCCTGAAAGATTCATTGTGGTTCAAAACAGCTCAACATGCTGCATAACACACTGATAGCAAAAATCAATATTCCACATAATTAGGTATACCAAATGCGTGCTACTCTAAAGATCCTTTACAGTGTTCTTAGTGGGCATTATTGCTTGCTATATAAACCTTATAAAGCTGTTGTTAGGCTTAAACCACTGTCTCTTATTGTTACAGGGATAAAGTTACCTGTGTTAAACTATCACTCTGCTTTTTAAAGTGGACAACAATTTGGTTTAAACACACTCCTTGCATGGCCAAATGGAGGCACACCTGGCCTAATATGAATGCTTGAATATGTACCAAACTGGGATGTGAAAGACAATTCTCCTTTATTAGCATTATAAATGGGCAGATAAAAGCCCAGCTGCTATTATTGTGCAAATGGAAAATCACCAGTACCATATTCCTCTTTTTCATATTTATTCTTTATTTCCAAAAGGTGTTGTCGGTTGTTTGTATGATGTGAAGTTGCAATTAAGGTTTCCTTAGTAAGTATGGACTTAACATAAGATCAATTAACAATGTACATAAAAATACTGATTTTTAGGTCCTTATACCTGCTGATTCGTTCATTGCAGTGAATTATATGACATGAGTACAAATGTTACTTTTACTTACTGAAATATGAGTGTATAGCTGTGTGTGCGTGCAGGTATGTGTGAGAGTGTGAGAGTGTGGGTGCGTGCTAGGCAACATCTCAGTGTTTGCCTCTTAAACAGCCCTCTTTGTATTGTGACAGACTTTAAAAAGAAATATTTATATGTATATATCAGAGTATGTGTATGATGATGGTGTGTGTGTATTTGCATTTGTTCGCTTAGATAAAGCACACAGGCCTGGCATGTGATGCTGCAGGATACCAACCTGCTGAGAAACACTTTGCACATAGTCTTTGTATTCCAACACAGATACATGCTGACATGTCAACATGTTTCATCTATTTCTATTTCTGTGTGGATCATTCATAAAAAAAAGAGAGTTACACATTTAAATTTTGTATAAATCAATAAATGATGCATACTGACCAAAATCTTGTTTTTTTCCACTCACATGCACTCAAATACAAGGTGAAGTTAATGGTGTTTTATTGTATCTTAAGGTTAATTTCAGCATGAATGCACAATATTTAAGCAAAATGCAATTCTTCTTAAAAACACATAAGCACATTTAAATACATTCAAGGCCATTTGATATAAATATATGTAAAAAAAAAGGTTAAGTAATAGAATCTCACTGACAAATACAAGGTTAATTTATACATCATTTAACATATGTAACATAGCAAAACTCTATGCAGCTTTATGCCAATGAGAAATTAACCTTAAACCTATTTATTTTTTCCCATAAATGTTGAAAAAAACAAACAGCCACAAAAGCAAAAAAGTCTTCTCAGTGTTACGCCTGGAATCAGAATTCCAGGCGTAAAAACAACATGAACGTATGTTTTGTCATCAGACATCATCCTTAACTAATCAAGGTTGGACTGCGATGAGTAGCTTTCAAACTCACACTTCACAGCGCTGATACTGTCAATACTCGGCTGACTGTTGACCTGTTGGTGTGTGTGTGAAAGAGGGAAGGTTTCAGAGCGGGACATCCGACCTCTTCCATTTGAGGAGCCAGACGAACAGTCTTTCACCATCCTCATAAACTCTGGTGCAGTGAATCGACGCAGGAGTCTGGTCCCCAGGCCCATGAACCCCGGGGCATGGCTGGGAATCTTCTCTGACTCCATCTCTCCATTGGCAAAAAGTAGTTTATGTCTTGTAGCCGAGCCAAGACTTCCCCTCTTCTGCTGCTCTCTTCTACCTAATGAAGCTGTGCCACTGGCCTCTTCATTGTGTGATTTGACACTCTCCTGGAGTGCTTTCACTGGCTGACCCTTGCTGTTTAAAAGAGATTTTGGCATTGTGACAATTTTGTTGCCATCGTTTGTCAGGCCCCGGGTGTTCCCTTGACATTCCATCTTGTCTATCAGGCATCGCTCATCTTGAAGAGAAGCTCTCTTTAATTTGCTGGCTGACAGGCTCATGTCATGCACGTCACCCTGATAGGACTGCTTTCTGCTGCTCAGAAGGTCCAGGTTAAATGACTTTGCCTTTCCCCAGAGAGGGAAACTCTCTGGCATTTGCTCTGGAAGTCTAGAGTCTCGGCTGACATCTTTTTGGCTTGGCTCAGAAAGAGAGTTCGGGATTTTTGCCCCCTTCAGCTCTGTAAGCTGGCAGTTTTGTAGTTGTTTGGCAGTGAAGAGACTGCTGTGATCCCCCTCAATCTGGCCTTTCTCTAGTTGTGGCGGCAGAGCCCAGCTGTGGCGATGATTGTCCTCTTGAGACAGGCTCTGGTGACATTTAAAACGGTTCCACAGTCCATTGCTGTCTCCAATTTTCAGTTGTCTCTGAAACACGCCTGGCAGTTGGTCTTCATTTGTAAGCTGCTTGGAGAACCTCTCCAGAACATGCCTGGGGAGCCTGTTGGGCAGACGGCGCTCTCCTTCAACCGTGGCTCCTATTTCAGCAAGTTGATCATCTTTGCAAACTTTCCTACAAGGGAAGTTTAAAATCTGGACGCACTGGTTGTGTCCAAAGAAGTTTGCCACCTCTATGGCTGAGTGTCCAGCATTGTTGGTCCTGTCCAGTCTCAGTCCCAGTCTTTTAAAAGCCCTGACAAGGAACTCAAGAACCTGGCTGTGTCCAGAAAAGGCAGCATACATTAGAGCACTGTTCCCCCAGGTATCAGAGACTTCCGGATCAGCATTGAATTGCACGAGAAGTTTGATAACATCTAGGTGACCCATCTCACAGGCGTAGCTGAGGGCTGTGCGGCCATCCTCATCCAGGCAGTTGACGATTGCTCCTTTCTCTAGAAGCAGCCGGGTAAACTTGATCCTGGTTCCAGAGTCATGCAGGCACACAGCATACATGAGTGGGGTGCGACTGTTTTCAGTCTTTGAGTTGATAATGCGTCCATCCAAGGCATCCAGGATGAAGCGTGCAAGGTGGACTTTACCACCATGCATGGCATCCAGAAAGGTTTTGGTGCCTGAGCCCTGCCGTAAATCTTTTGGTCGCATCATTCTTGAACACCTACTTGTGGAGCAGAGCCGACAAAAAGGGAGAGGAAGTGTGCAGCAAGTTGTCTGAAGCTCTCTGTGATGACAGTGAGTGCATTTACCTCAGAGTAATACTCAGTGAGGAGCTGCCAGTGTTTTTATACCTCCCTCTTCACATGCCCTCCCCACGTTGCCTAGGAAACAAACGTCTGAGGACCATTATGCAGTGGCAGCATCCATTCAGCCCAAGCACTCGCTGCCTGGGAGAAATAAATGCTATATGAGCAGAATAATTAAGAGAAACACAGGGCCTGTGTTTTTCATGTAAGATCTGTGACAGCAACTGAAATGTATCATTTGTACTTTTGTTTGCAGCAAATTAACTTAATAAAGAACAATATGCAGCTGATGGGACAGTAAAAAATAGAAGAGGACAATCCTGCATTCTGTACAGATGGGACTTTAATGTGGAGTCCCATTTACTGTCAACAAAACAGTATTAACAGGTTTAAAGCAAGATTGATTCAGGCTTGGAGAACTATGTTTAAAGGAAAATTGGAAAATGGACATTTAGAACTTTTTTTTTTTTAATCTATTGAGATTCTTTCAAATATTCATATATTTTATAACTTTGTCACCCACAATTATGATGAAGTGCAATGAGTTGAAATTATGCTGCTTTTTGTGCTGCAGGTTTCTGAAGGCCTTTTTTTTTGTCATGCAAAAAAGCAAATCCAGTGAATATCACAACAAAAATGCAGTCAAAACCTTCCAATAAATAAATAAATAAATAAAAAGTTCATGCAGTGAAACAATCCTCTTCTCTCTCTAACTAGAATTGCTTTAATTACAGGGATTTACAGAGCAGTTTGTATGAGAATATCAGTATCTGGTGTGTTGTTTTTTTTTAAATAAGCACTGATAATTGCTGTAAAATGTTAATGTAATTATGAATTACTCCTCTAAATGCAATCAACAAATTCTTTGTTCTGTATGGGATACCAGCAGGTAGTTCTTCTGCTGCTGTCTCTTTTGTATGAATAAAATAAGAAATGCAGTCTCTAATTTCTCTAAATTGCTGCTTGCCTTCACCTCCAACACATGGCTTATGACAAAGAACCTTCACACAGGTGTTCTTCCCACAAAACCAGCACTTCATTTTAATTCCCAATATAAATCTCAGCAGGACAGAAACTGTGCCAACAATGGAGGTGAGAGAAACATTACCTGGATTCCCATCCTGCTCAACATTCACCATCCGGCTTCATCAAACCCTCAGCGGGTCCTTCATGTGCCGCTGCGAACCATGTACTCATCTAAACATGGCTAAGCTTTGTCAACACATGCTTCTTCCTGGGTGTCTTAAGCTACTTTGTTGTTGCTATATTGTTTATCATAATTGTATTATTACCTCAGCATTTTAGAACAAGGTTATTCAAGTCCACAACTTCAAAGCTATGAGGTATCCTATGCTAGAAATACGACAACCACATGTTTTCATTCTATTTATGTATTACCATGTGCTAGCATTGTCAGAAACAATAGCTGCAGCTATTTAAAATGCAGTAATTGAAATATTCAAAACAGTTCTTATGGATAAAAATGGAAGTGGTTCTGCAACATGACTGGCATCCACTGGTATCCAATGAAGAAGTGTCTTGAATTAAAGCGTCTTATAAATTCTATATAAGTGTCTTGGCAATATGTGCAAGTAGTTGTTGATATATTTTAGCCATACTGTCAGACCACTGTTGCCATCGTGCTAAATCAAAGCCTATTATAAGTGAGCACACCTTCATGCAAAAGCAATTAAAGGTCAAATGGTTCAAACCTGTATCACATCTCAATATTTGCAACAATAGGCTGACAGGAAAAGTGTTGCCACTCATGAACAAAAATAAAGAAAACAAAAACTGTAGCAAAAACTCTGACAAGCACATTATAGAAGTACAAGGCCAAAAATCAAAGCATAGTTCAACAAAAATTATTGCACATGATCTTTGCACGAGTTAGAATATGTGAGATTTTTGAAGGAGAACCAAGAACACCTGTGATTTCAAATTACCCTAGCTACATGAACAAGGTTGAAACATGACCCATGAGTACCAAAACTTCATCAGGATGCCAGTAACCTTCCTGATAAAATAACACCATGTGCAGTGCACTTCTACACCATCGAGCACTGAACAACAAGATGGACAAGTGCTTCAGACTTGGCACAGAGGTTATCAATAAAAGGTTTTTGTGACAGCTCAGACAGTGCGAAGAACACAACATAATACCAACTGTAAATGAGATGTGCAAAACCAAAGAAAAAAAATCTCTTAACCTTTAGAACCACAAGATTATGCTTTGAGGATAATCTGGCTTAGATTAAGTTCAGCATGTTTTGAGAGGATCTGAGTAAAACAAATACAGTTAATGCACACAGAAAGTAAAAAATCGTGGAGGCGTAATGACATGGGGCTGCATGAGTGCAAGAAATGTTGGGAAGTAGGGAGATGACATTTATAGATGGCACCATGAGTGCCTACGGATATACCAAATGACTAGTTAATAGCAGTAAGTCTGCAGAAGCTTGACAGAAGAAGAATGTTCTGGCATAAAAGCAATCCAAATCACAAATGGTTGTATAAAGAAGGAAAATAAATAAAACTGTGAGATGGTAAATTATGTTGCATGATTTAAATTTAACAAAACCCACTGGTGGTACCCCAAGGAATTGATAGAGCTTTTTGCTGCAACTCTGCAAAAACTCTGAGACACAGGTGGAAGATGCAATGATTTAAAGATAATTTTATGTCCAAATGTCCAGGGAAGATGAAAATTATACAACTAATACACTAACTAACTTCAGTCCTCAGGGCCCATTGTCCTGCTAACTTTCTGTGTTTCCCTGCTGCAGCACTCCTGACTCAAATTAATGGCTCAATAGGAGACATGTGCAGAGCTTTTCAGAAATCTTTTAATCATTTATTTGAATCAGTTGTTTCGCAGCAGTGAAACATCTAATGCCTACAGGTCTTGAGGGCCACCATCATTGACCTGGCCAAGGACAAAGGGCAATCGAGAGGTTAAATATTGAGGGGACTAATTGCAAACAGGAAGCACTGTGTGACTAGGCAATTAACTCAACAAAAGAAAATGGGACAGACTGAACTCAAAATGACAGTACTAGAAGACTAACACAACCAAAAACCTTTAAACCATGACACAAGTTAGAAATATTGTGGTTATTAAGGGTAATTTTAAATTTGAATAACCTTGAACAAGAATTAACTCAGTTCTGTTCTGTGTTTTGGTGATAACCCCACTGTAGTCAGCAAAAATGGATTGGAAGTCTTCCGTTATGAATGCATTCTACAACATGTTTTGTATTTTTCTGAAGAGCCCAAAGATGTTTTCTTGGCTTAATATCTTAAGAAAAATCTGCTGAAGGAAACAGGACTTACTGTTCCTGAGGTGATATTGCAGCAGTCAGCGTGTGCTCTCTTGCAGAAATTTGAAAAGTTAAAAAAGGCCTTGAAAGTATACATCTACACACACTACACACAGCTGTTTATTACAGCTTGTGCAGCTCTCCTGTTAATTTGTTTATTCATTTATTTATTTCAAAGATATGCATTCAAACAAGATTAGCAAATGGAAGTAAACCTTTGTCTTGTGTTGAATGAAGTTGTGTTTCAAGGGTCTTGATTATGATTGTGAAGATGGTCCACAGATCAAATTTCCAAATGCAATCAACATACATTAAAACCATGCCAGTGAGATGGTACTGATGACCTAATGCTCCTCCAACATAGAGCGCTTTATTAGAACATTTTATACATGTTTTGCTGTTCTCAAATTTACAACAATGGCCCTAGCATTTAGCAAAACAAAACCACAAAGGAAAGCTGTCTTCTTTCTTTTGTTGAGCATGAAGAACTTCAAGAAGTAGAATGGAAAAGGTGGGATTCTTCCAATGCCCGCCCCCCTAAATTCTAACTGAACTTAATAAACATCTCTTAATAAAAATAATAAACTTAGTATCCCTCTGTTACACCCTGCGACATTCATTCTGTCCTTCTCATGCACTACAGCAATCACATCCCCAGTGTCACCTCCAGTTCCCAGGCTCACGTCCCCATTGTCTCCTCCAGCTCCCAGGCTCACGTCCCCATTGTCTCCTCCAGCTCCCAGGCTCACGTCCCCAGTGTCTCTTCCAGCTCCCAGGCTCACGTCCCCAGTTTCACTTCCAGCTCCCCACCCAGGCTTCCCAATTCTGCCTGGCTCCAGTGGTCCTCTGCTCCAAAGGGGTCTTTGGTCTAGACGCTCCTCCTCCGCTGCCGCTGGTCTGCACCGCCGATCTGCACCACCGAGGAGACAACTACTCCTTCACTGCCGCCGGTCTGCTCACTCCACCCCGGTTCCTGGCAATAGCGTTCTTCAAGGGGTGGATGCTACAGAGCTCCCCAGAGACTCTGTCTGCGCGGCCTTCTGGTCCCCCTTCAGAGATTATGTTTGTCTGCTTGCCTTCCAGCCATCCAGCTCCAGTCTACGCCCCTTTCAGAGATTCTGCACCTGTCTGCTAGGTTTCCAAAGACCCAGCGTCAACTAGCGCACCTCCCAGAGATTCCGCTTCGGTGCATGCAGCTCTCTAGCTGTCCACCTGAGATCCAGCTCCAGTCTGCGCGTTTTGCAGATATCCAGTCTGCATGCCTTTCAGAGATCCAGCTCCACTTAGCGTGTCTTCCAGAGGTCCTGCTCCTGTCTGTGCAGCCCTTGGGCCATCCACCAGAGACCTGGATCAAGTTTGCTCGCCATCCGTGTCGTCCACCCTAAATCCAGTTCCGTTCTCCAGAAACTCGACCCAAGTCTGCTCAACCTCCCAGTCATCCACCTAAGATCCGTCTGTTGACCTGTTTGTCGTCTTGGCCTCCTGGACATCCTCCTAGGCGGGGGGAGGGACTGTTACACCCTGCCACGTTTCCTCTGTGCTTCCCATGCACCGCAGCGATCACACTCCAGATTGCTGATCATCCACACCTGTGCCAGCCAAATTATATACCTTCTGTAGGTTCTGTCAATCAACAAAGCTACTGGCATTACTGAAACTATAGATGGGTCATATGGGGCTTGTCAGAGGTGATGCTCAGACTGTCAGTTCATTTGGCTGCAGGCAAATAAAAGGAAAACCACTATAAGTCATCATTAGTTGCAGCGTTTGCATTTTTGTTTGTGGGTAAAGACTATGATGAACCTTTTTGTCATTTCTTTCTGTGAAATATTGTTGCCTTTTTGGACTTCAACATTGTGATCCAACCATAAAACCGCCTAAGACAGTTTCATCTAAGGCAGCAGCATCATTTTATCACTTTGATGGTGGATACATTATGAACAGAAAGCCGCCCATTTGTAAAACTGATACCTAATAGAAATGAAATCTCGTTTTGTTCAGGGTTTGATAACATCAAATGAAGCTTCTTATGAGGTATTTCAGATTAAACACTAAGCCTTTGGCAGTTTTTAGGAGGACAAAATTGATATGATCTGCCAGGATTGTGGGCAATCTCACAGGCCGGCCACAAGCTGTGCTTGAGCTATTGTGTTGGCCACAAGAGTTTTGGCCACTGCTGCTTCACATGATGTGAGGTGCCATTTTCATTCTGGTCTGTCTCTCTTGTAAGAGAGGAGAATCAAGGACAAAAAGTTAAAATTACCCCTATGATGATGAGAATGCAAGGACCAGGGTTTCCCTTGCCCGGACGTGGGTCACCGGGGCCCCCCTCT
>JBAMHW010010429.1:0-10696 GCA_037177495.1 Rhadinocentrus ornatus | reverse complement strand
GTGAATGTGACAAGTAGTGTAAAGCGCTTTGAGCGGTCAAGCTGACTGGAAAAGCGCTATATAAGTACAAGTCCATTGTACTTTTTCATATTACCATTATCCTATTTTCCTAACACTGTGGTAGTTTATTTTGTTTTTGTAAATAGTGATGTGATTTAGGAGCCTAAACAACTTGTATTTTCACATTTCAATTCCATCTTTTTTTTTTTTTTTCTCCTCCTCTATCTCCGGGTCAGGTTCGGCATTTTAAGACTGAAGAAAATAAGATTATAATAAAAATATTTTAAACATCAAGGGCAGCCATTCATATAACATGTCTACCATGGAAGAGCAAATCTGTCCGGCAAAATATGGCACACAGACCACCCTTCTGTATGTTAGGACGCTGGACAGGACAGGGTAGAAAACAAAAAGTATTGTTTGGTTCTGTGTACTGGATTTTACTGCTGTCAATAGTTGTTGTGGGTACTGGATATGGCACAGTTTAGTCCTGTACTGTTTCTGGAAAGTTCTTCTCGCTGGACCAGTGCCGAAGAACTGGCTCAGATTGCAGTCCACTTCTCCAACTCCCATCCTAAGCTGCTCTTTAAATTGAGCTTTAGGATCTGGTTGTGAGGAAATTGGTGGAATTGAAGCTGGTGGTGTTGCCTTCCTTCCCTGAGGTTGAGGCTCCAGGTGCGTCTGCTGTGTTGCCTGGACATTCATAAACTTCATTGGAACCTGTAAACTTAGCAGTCAAAGCTGAACCAGGAACTGGTAACAGAGCCAAAACTCTATCACCAACCTGATAATATCAAGAAACATAACGGTCATAGCGGCACTTCATGGACTTTAGAGAACTTGCAGAAGTGTATGTGAACGTTGCAAAGGCTTGTGGAACAGAGAAACATTATCCAACACATTCTTTTCAAGAGATTTTTGGCATCTTAAAAGGTTCTCTTTTGGATCCTAAGTGGACCACAGAGTGCATGTCCAAACAATAATTCAGCTATCAGTTTCTATTTATGACATAATGTTTCTATTGTCATATATCTGGTCATGTTATAGCTAACTGTTAAACACTGAAACGAAAATCTTAGCCTTCTCAAGCCCAGTCAAAAGGTGTTGGGTTGATTAAAAACAAGCCACGCCTAGGAATGGTAACTGAAGTTGATTGCACCCCTGATCTTGGTTTTAACCTTTTTCTGTTTGAGGGGACAATTTCACTTACTGGAGAGCAAGAGCTGGGTCACAAACTTTTATCTTACCCGACACCTTATCATTTTCTGAAAAATCTTTATGTGCTTATAATGCAATACTCCAGGGTGTTGAGATGGGCTATGGACCTAGGCCAGTACATGTGAAACATTTGAATTTAAAACGGATCTCTGGAGTTTTTCCCATTGCTGTATGCTCAATTCTACCAATTAAAAGTTTTTTCCTTTTGTTGGGCAATGACATAGCTGGCTGTAAAGTCACAGTTGCCCTAGAGGTGTTGAATGTCCCCCAGAGCTTTAAATCAGAGGCTGTAACTGTCCCTCAGACTAAGCCATCCCCTGCATGTATTCTCACTTGTGCACAAGCACAAGGTGCATAGCCCATCTCAACACCGAGGAAGATGCCGCCCCAAACCATCACCCTGCCTCCACCAGAAGCATGTTACCCATGCATATATCAGCGTGTTCTTTCTGTAGCAGAGTCCATGAGTAGGCATTGATTGTCATCACCTGGGTTACCAGAAGATCGAAACCAGAGTCAACAGCAGAATCAGCTATTTGACAGAGAAGATCTGGAAAGCTTTTCATGGGTTCAATCTAAATGCTCAACTCTGCTGCTCATCCCACAAACACATTTTCCTTTTAAATGTGGCTCCAAATAAAAAGGAAATAAACAGGCTGTCCAATAGTATCAGATTTATTACCAAGAAGCATTGTCACAACAAAGAAATAATCCACCAAACACACCTTTACTTATGTTTTCTGCTAAGTTTATAGATGTATATATATGACAAAAGATTCATTTGCAATGTTGTCCCAGCATGTTTTTTTATAGGCTCCTGTGGAGCTTTCTTTTTCATTCTGATCCAGCTGGTGCTACTGGTGGACTTTGCTCACTCCTGGAATGAGTCCTGGGTGGAAAAGATGGAAAATGACAACTTCAGAGGTTGGTATGCAGGTAAGTGACTGATGCTGTGTTCAAGTTAGTCATAAAAGGATAAGTACCCCCTTTCATCAACTGTGAGGCTTCATGTGTCAGGATATGACTTAAACAAAAAAACTCTAATCAGGTAGTATAAATTAGGATAGTACAACCTTGGCTGAAAAACACCACGTGGGAGATGACACTACTTCATTAGGTATTGAACTGAAACTAAGCCAAAATCCATGTGTGTTAAAAGTAAACAAACAAATATAGACTAAGTACATCCTGGTTGTTTCCAAAAGATTTCAGTTAGCTGCAAGATGGTCCATGTTGCTGTTTACACAACATTCAAACGCATTTCCTTTTGCCTACCAACAGCTTCAGTTGTTAACACTTAAGAACATCTGAAAGTACCCCCAAAACTGGAGAAATATCCAGCAGATCAAAGAAAACAAAACAAACATAAAAAAACAGAAGGATCTGTGACTGAAGCCATTATGTTAACTACAACACCAGTTGACCCCTTTTGTCGAGCTTCATTCAGAATTCTTCATACTCAAGGTGTGAACCTGAGAAATATCCGCAATACTATTTTAGATTTGTTTTTGGAATCATCCACCAACCCTACCGGCCAACATATGGAGATGGAGCTAGTCGTTACCACCCAAACAAACACTGAGCTGGGAACTAAGCATATCAACGAACAAAGTAAAAGCTAGCTGAACAAACCTTTTAGCCTTCCCAAGGATATCAGAGGTCCCTAGCTGGGTATAGATCAGAGAGTAAATTAAAAAGTTTTTAGTTGAAAGGTTGCTAGTTTGATCCCCAATGTCCCTAGTTCATATACCGTCTGCTAAATTCATTTTATGTAATTATCTCGAGCACACGGGCTAAAATACACCAGAATGTCTGAAAACGCAGATCATCAAAGTGTTGCAATGGTCCAAAGTCCAGATTTAGACTTTAAGGTTAATAAATGTATTCATTTTAAAATCCTAATGTTTGCTTTTAAGTTTAAAATGTTCTTGCTCCATCTTGTTTACCGTGTGACTCCACCGCTATACTTCTTCCCGGTCCCTCAGGTCAGCGGATTAGCTGCTCCTGGTCGTCCCCAGTTTTAAGCAGCTCAAAGAGGTCTCTATCTGTGCACCTAATGGTGGAATGGCCTACCTCAGCCCATTCGCCTCATTGTCCATTTTAAAACACATCTTAAATCTCACTTTGACTTATTGCTCTTCAACCAAACCTGAGACTTGATCTAATATGGTTCTAATGTTATCTTTATCTAGATTTTATTGTCAGGATTTCTTTTCTTTTTTTTCTGTTTCACAACTTTTATTATATTTTATTAATGTAGCCCAGGAAATGAGTTACCTCACAGGATGCAATTACTGGGGTTCTTTTACAGCGATTTAGTATAAATGACAAACTCAACACTGTACAAAAGTGGCAAAACAATAAAAGTAATAAAAGTAAAACCCAAGAAAATATAGCAGTTGGCTATGTCACAGCAGTTCTTTTCAACACATCAGCACTGAAAGTTAGACACAAAGGGTCTTGTTCCTTTTTTTACATTTTTTTTAATAAAGGAACATGGCAGTTTCCGCTGTACACTAGATGCAGGCTCTCTTCTCCCAGAGATCAATCTCTATTTTACCATGAGATGGACTTAATTAGCACTGCCCCGTGTCTCTAGCCACGTTGGACGTCAAACAGGAAGAAATGCCCCTGGCACAGGGTCAGCGGAAAGATATAGGCGCCTGTGACACTGCCATCTAGTGGCTGCATCACAGGACATCTATTTACACTATTTACAACATAGCATATCTCTACACATACATAGATCAACAGAATAATACAAACTCAAAAAGAAAACAAAGCACAAACCACAAACATTGCACAATAAAACAAACACGATAGCCATTTATAAAGGCCTCTACGGGGCACATCTTGTGCCTAAGTGACAGATAATATTAATAATTTACCACCTGGCAACATTAATTTGAATTTTTTTATGTTTTTCACTGGGTAATTCTAGCCTTACATCAGAAGACTTTGAAAAGATTTGGAAAAGACTGAACTATCAGCTCACATCTGCTTACATCTAACGACAAGTGTTTAGAGTTTTTAGTCACAGCCTAGTCTCAGACTTGCAAGGTCACTATTTACAAGACTACAACTAGATTCTTTTAGCATTTTTGTGTGATATGTTGGACAGTTGATATCGAACAGGCAGGGCTGATCTGCCACAAGCTCCACCATCCCCTTTCTGGATCTGCTTCTGCTCTTTGGCTAATCGTTTCCTAAATAAGCAATGACACTATAAAATTGCATGGTGCTGTTTATCTGATGTTTTTTTATCTAATTTTAAGATCTGATAAGGTTAAGGTGATCTATTTTTTAATTTTATGATAAGGAAGATAAGGAATGTTTTATTCACATGACTGTCCATGCTATATCTCTCACTGTGGTCACATATTAGAGTACCTTAATATATTAATAAGTTCACGATGCCAGTTGAAAATATAGAATTTTATTTTTTTGGAATTTTCTGTCCTCTGCTTTTAGCTTTACTGGCTGTGATGATCCTGAACTACATCATGTCATTCACCGCTGTGGTGCTGTTCTTCCTCTTCTACACCAAGCCTGACGGGTGCTTCATCAATAAGTTCTTTGTCACTTTCAACATTGTGATCTGCATCGTGGCCTCTGTTGTTTCTGTGCTGCGTAAAGTCCAGGTACATGAGTGTGTTATCATGGAAGATAAGCGAATTTCCAAGCGATCCCGAACTTTTGAGCTGTAGTGTTAAGGTATCTCCAAAAAAACAACAACAACTATCCAGCATGCAGGTATAAGAAGTAAAAGGTCACAGAGGACAGATTTGTGACTCTTATCTGTTTGCATCCCCAGGAGTCTCAAACACGCTCAGGTCTACTTCAGTCCTCCTTCATCACCCTCTACACCATGTTTCTGACCTGGTCTGCCATGACCAATGAGCCTGGTGAGAAACCCTTAGATTAGATATCAGACAAGTCTTTAGTCATGCTATATTCCGGTAGATCAGTTAAGAAATGGAGAACTGGACATTGCAGCTACTGGGACCATCACAGAGACCAATAAGATGATGTACACAAGTGCAGCAGTAATCCTAGAGATAATAGGATATAATACCATGGAGAAGAACGTTGGAGGCAAACACAGGGAGAAGTTAGCCAGGTGTCAGAACAGCTGCAATGAAGACTTTCCAGGAAAAACAGTTATATTCTTCAAATGTCTCTTACACTGAGGTGTAAATTGAGTGTTTTTTTGTTTGTTTTTGCCTCCCCTCAGATCAAAATTGCAACCCCAACCTGCTCACCATCTTGCAGCAGTTTGCATCCCCCACAGTTATTCCTCTGGAGATAGAGAACCAAACAGAGGTGGTGATAATTGACACAGAGGAGCCCATCCTCACATCCCCATACCTGCAGTGGTGGGATGCCCAGACCGTCGTGGGGCTCATTATATTTGTCCTTTGCATTCTCTACTCCAGGTATAACTTCTTCAGTCATTGATTAGGTTTGTTTTGTTGTTTTATTATTAGTCTGAGTTCTATAAATATTTTACATGACGTTACCATGGACAAATGCAGCAACATTGGTGTGTGAACTTTCATTTTAAAGACCTCAGTTTGGCATTCAGCCTGGTGAGAAGGAGTTTGCAGTGTGAAGCAACTGATATATGGGGGGATTTTAGTTAAAAAGGTATGTTTTCAGAGAATTTTAACACCTGAATAAATTTATAATTATATAAAAAACAAAATAGAGTAAAAATACAAAAAAAAAAAAAAAAAGGCTGGGATTAAATAAAATACTATTAATAATAATAAATAAATAGAAATCAATAAATAATTTAAAACAAATACATAAAAAACAGTAAATAAAAAATAAGATAGATTAAAAAGCAATCAATTTAAAAGTAGTTTTTAGCTAATTTGCAACAGTGGGTGTTGACGGGTTAATATCCCACTAACGTGGACAAAATATAAAAACTACATAAGCAAAGGCATGTTAAAGTATTTCTGATCTGTGTTGTGTTGTAAACAGGATTAGAGAATAAGTTTAAACACGTGTCATCTGCTGGGGTTCTGCAGCGGGTCTGCTGGTTCCAGGTCTGCAGCAGATCTTTGGACTCTGTTTCTTTTCTCAGTTCCTTGAACATTTAGCAGGACTAGTGGCCACATGAAGGTAACTTTAGGTTGAGCTTTGGATTTTCAGTGTTAGGAAAGGGGTTCTCCTCTCATGGGGTTGTATCAGAAAATGTAAATATCAAAAAGACATGTGGATGTCTGAGTCTGTGTTAAGGCCTGACTGTGTTTAACCTTGACTCATCTTCACAAGAAATACACTATCTGTCCTGTTGCATCCTCATAAAAATCCAAGGTCCACACATGTACTGTGTTTTAAGATCTTTTTACCTAACGGTTAGCAGCATTTTACACACGAGTCACTGTCGTACTTCCCCAGTCTAAAACGTGCAACTCAGTAACATAAATGGTCTCAATCTGTCCTCTACTGGACACATGGGTACTGCAACACCATAACTAAGTAGTACTAGTAAACTCTACAGGAAGTCACTATAACCCATCAATAAGAAGGTGTTCCATTAACAAATTATTAACTGCGATACCACATTTCCTCCCCCTTAAATTTGACAACTGATACTTGTCAAAAAATATAAAACATTTACAGGCTGAGTAGTATAAAACCATTAACAATGGACAGTAGAACCATTACAAATATTTTTTTCTTTTTAACTGTCCTTTACTTTATAAGCTAACTGAGAAGGCACACCCTTCCCGTGAGATCAGAGCGCATTGTTACTCTATTACTGGGAGAATCTTACTATTATCAATCAAAATCCTTGAGACGCACAGGTGAACGTCTTTCTCTCTGTGAACGTTGCACAACTGGTGCAACTGGTGATTCTGGGCAAGCTTGTGTACAGGCAGCAGGCTGCGACTCCTCTGGCTCATCTGATGGAGGTTGTGGTGTTGTTCCTATCACTGAAGGCAATAAGCCTTCGGAGCCCACCTCCTGGTCCAGAGGCAGCTTCAGCTCTGTCGGGTGTGCTGGGAACAGTGTCTGTTAATCGGGGTCTGACCTGATCCACATGCCGTTTCATGGTTTGACCACTTCCGATGGTGACGGTGTACGGCACTGGACCTGATGAGCTCAGAATAACAGCTGGTATCCACTTGGGACCATAGCTGAAGTTTCTGATGAATACATTTTCTCCTGGTGCAAATCTTCTCAGTCATGTTTTTGTGTCATGATTCTCTTTCTGTTTCAGTTGTTTTTGCTGCACTCTTGTTTTCACATCACGCATGAGCAGGTCAAAAGCTGATCGAAGCCTCCGTGACATCATCAGTTCTGCAGGTGACAAGCCTGTTGTTGCGTGCGGCGTGATTCGATAACTGAACAGAAACCTGGACAGTCTGGTTTGCAGTGTGTCCCTTTTGCTTTCTTCATCCCCTCCTTAAAAGTCTGTACCGCCCTCTCTGCCAGACCGTTGGAGGGCGGGTGGAAAGGAGCGGATCTGACATGATCAATGTCATTTAGCTTCATAAATGTCTCAAATTCAGCGCTTGTGAAACATGTTCCATTGTCTGATACCAACATCTTGGGAAGACCAAACACACTGAAACTCTGTCGCAGTCTCTCAATGGTAGTTTGTGATGTAGCGGATTTCACTGTGTAAACGTCCATCCACTTGGAATGAGCATCCACTATGAGCAAAAACATTTCACCAAGGAAAAGCCCTGCATAGTCCACATGGATCCTGGACCACAGTGACTCTGGCCATTCCCAAGGGTGTGAGGGTGCTGTTGGTGGCAGCTTGTGGTATTTTTGACATTCTTCACAGGACTGCACTTCCCTTTCACTGTTCTCATCCATACCTGGCAACCATACATACGACCTTGCCAGGCCCTTCATCTTTGACATGCCCATATAAGTCTGGTGCAGAAGCTTCAGTATTTTGTCTCTGCCCTTGGTGGGTATGATTATTCTGGCTCCCCAGAGCACACATCTATCCCTTACACTACGTTCCATCTTCCTCTGTTGATATGACTTGAAGCAGGCATCTGTCTGTGCAGGCCAGCCCTTTAAAGTGTACTCATGGACTTGGGACAACGTATTATCCTTTCCTGTCCAGCATTCAATTTGTGTGGTGTCAACTAGCGTGTCGTCCAGTACATCCATCATCAATACTTGTTCGGTCTTCTCCTTTTCAGGCGCTGTTTCTGGCACACTGAGCGCATCTGCTTTTGCATGGTGTTTGCCTGCCTTGTACACTATGTTGTACTCATAAGCACTCAATGTCACAGCCCATCTTTGCACTCTCGGTGAGCCCATCTAAGGTACAGGCTTCCATGTTGAAAAGAGCAATCAATGGTATGTGGTCTGTATAGATAGCGAAAACTCGGCCATACAAGTACTTTTGGAACTTCTTGAGTCCAAACATTACAGCTAAGCCTTCTTTGTCTAGCTGAGAGTACCTCTTTTCAGCAGGTGAGTGTGCGTGACATGAACCCCAGCAGTTTCTCACTGCCATCATCCTGAAAAAGCTGTGAACAGGTCCTCCACTTTACGTATTGGATACTGTTCCAGGGAAGCCACTGTGTTTCCAGTAAGCTTGTAGTCTCCGCACAGTCTTATTGTCCCTGTAGGCTTCAGAATGGGCATGACAGGTGCTGCCCATTCCGCATATTTTACTGGCAAGATTATGTTTTCTCCCAGAAGTCGGTCTATTTCTTCGTCTACTTTTGCTTGCATGGCAAAAGGAACAGACCGTGGGCAGAAGAAACGTGGAGTGGCATCCTGTTTTACACGAATGGTAGCTTTGGTGCCTTTCAGGGTGCCCAACTCCTCTTTAAACACATCCTCGTGCTTGTTTACCACGTGTGTTCTGTTTCCTTAAAACAGTGCACTTTTTTAGCTTTGCTTCTGTTTTTTATTTCTTTCCAGTCCAGATAGATGTCCTCCAGCCAGCCTCGACCCAGCAAACTGGGCCCATCTCCTTTGACCACAATCAGTGGCAATTTCTTTGCTTGCTGCTGGTATCGTACTCCGACTAGTGTGGCACCAATCATCTTAACAGGATCCCCCATGTATGTCTCCAGTTAAATTTTGATGGGCCTCAGACTAGGAAGTTTGGTTTGTCTCCGTGCCTCTTTAAATGTCTCTTCACTCATGACTGTAAGGCAACATCCAGTGTCAATTTCAAAGGTTATATCCCTTTCATATAGTCTTAGATCCACTGTATAGGGGTCTACTTTTCGTGGGTGCCCTAATTTGTACAGTTGCTCTTGTCTGCTTTTAATGCAGTTTAATGTGAAAGACTCTTGTCCAGAGCCACCACTGTCACTTTCATCTTTTGTCTCCACTACTTATAGGAATGGTAGCATGAGCTCTTTTTGTCTTTCTTCCCATTAGCAAATTCCTGTTTTTTCTGGTTCAGTTAACCTTTGTTTCTACATGCTCTTGCTAAATGTCCAACTTTACCACGAGCATGACATTTCTCTTGTTTAAACTTACAGTCTGCTGCAGTGTGCCGGGTCCTTTTGCACCGATAGCACTCTCTGCTATCTCTTTTGAAGGTCCGAGCCTACTGCTGTCCATTATTGATGCTGAAACATTTTGCTGATGCACCCATCTGCAGATCCTGTGCGTTTTTATTTGCCATTTCATGTGATACAGCAATTGACAGGGCCTTTTCAAAAGTGAGGTCTGTTTCTGACAGGAGACACCTCTGGATCCTATCATCATTGATCCTACAAACAATCCTGTCTCTTAACATCTGCTGCAGGCTGTTGGAAAGCTACAATCTTGGGCTAACTGGTGTTCTGTCAGTTTAGCATACTCATCAGAGTAGCATATATTACGTTAGTGCGCATGCGGGTTAGGCTTAGAGGAAGGGTTAGGGTTAGGTGCAGTCGTCAGTTTGCACTATGCGTATGCTGATCTGACGATGTATGCTACACTGACAGAACACCGGCGCAGCTCGACCATATATTCCATGACTTTTTCGTTGGGCTTGCGGTTACGAGAATCAAATTTGTTTGCACAATTTTACTGGGCTTTGGATCAAAGTGATTTTTTATCAAGAGTACAAGCTCTTGGAAGGATTTACCTTTCGCTTTGTCCGGGCTGATAAGGTTACACATCAAGCTGTAGGTTGATGCTCCTACAACACCTATGAGTATAGTTTTTGTCTGTCTGTGTTATCAATTTAATTGGCCGCAAAAAACTTGCTCGAGTATTTCAGTATACTCATCCCAGGTCTGATTCTTGAGATGAGTATTTTAGTATACTCATCCCAGGTCTGATTCTTGAGATGAGTATTTTAGTATAATCATCCCAGGTCTGATTCTTGAGATGAGTATTTTAGTATAATCATCCCAGGTCTGATTCTTGAGATGAGTATTTTAGTATAATCATCCCAGGTCTGATTCTTGAGATGAGTATTTTAGTATAATCATCCCAGGTCTGATTCTTGAGATGAGTATTTTAGTATAATCATCCCAGGTCTGAT
>JBAMHW010010428.1:0-10697 GCA_037177495.1 Rhadinocentrus ornatus | reverse complement strand
GGCCGCACAGCCCTCCATGTGCTCGCCAGAGGTAGCCTGACTGCCATTAGGCACCGAGATGAGATCCTCAGACCCCTAGTGAGACCATATGCTGGGGCGGTTGGCCCTGGGTTCCTCATAATGCAAGAAAATGCTAGACCTTGGGGGAGGGTGGTCATGTTCATGGCGAGTGCAAAGAGTATCACTGAAGTATCACAAAAAAAATAAAATTAAATTAAAAAAAAAAAAAAACTTTTAATTAAATAGATAAACTTTTTTTTCATGAGTCACATTTTGATTTTCCCGTTAACACCTGAGGGTCTGACAAATATACTGTATAAGACAATGGTCATCTTTCCAAAAAATTCCTATGCAAGGAAAATGTAGAAACAATCAACAATCCAGTAAGAAGCTGTATGTGAGATTATTAACTGTTTAGCTTAATTAAGAGACAGAAAGCCAATTTAGTCTGAGCAGGATTCAAAGCTGAAAAATTTTCATATTCTTATTATAACCATTGGCTTTATGTTTAACAAAAGCCATTCTAGCTACCAGGCCAGGTCATTGTCTCAGATCAGATTCAGATTCAAAAAACTTTATTCATCCCCAAGAGACAATTCAGTTCACAGACATGAGTCGCAACGAAGGACAGAACATTATCCACACATTACACATGGATCAGTCAATGTACAGGATAGAGCATCAGCAGCTAAAGGATCCAGCCATAGGTGCAGCAGTTTCACCATCAGTGACAAAGTACAACAGTGGAAATAACACATCTAACACCTCACACTAAGCACCATCACTAGCATTTAAAAGCCCGATGGCAAGAGGAATAAGATAATTGTTTATATTCCTGCTAGGAGCGAGATAGCAAAGGAAAGGAAAACTTCTCTTTAACGACATGATCTGAATGACTAATAATGCTATTTGCTTTCTGGAGTGCCTACCTGCTCCACAATAAGTCAGGGATCTGCACCCCCTTAATCTTGTTTTGACAATGTTGGACAATGATTCTTTTCTCTTTCACTGACAACCCATAAAACCAACACATGAAAAAAAAGTTAAAAGACTCTAAATAGAAGAAGGATAAATATCGCATAAAAATAAGGACTTTTAAATATTAAAAACTAATAAAAAATATTACTATGTTGATATTTAGATAATTGTCTCCACATCGTGTGACAAAATCAGAGGTCTGCCATGGCCTGATTCTGGACCCTGAAGAAGAGACAACAGAACATATAATCTGAGAATTTCACCAGATAACTCCTGGCTGGCTCTGCAGGTGTCCCTATACATAATGTATAGCAGGGAAGAGAGAACACAGCCTGGGGCGAACAGGTCAAAACTAATTATAGGCCATGAAGCTGAAATAATGATCTGAATAGCTAAGCTGATATGTGTTTCTTTAACAAAACAATGTTCACACCAGGCAGACCAACATGTTAACTTTTATTCATGTATTAGTCTTGATTTAGGACTGATTTGTGTGTATACTCAATTAAATGGTATAGGAAATATTTTGAATAATCATAGCCTCTGCCCGACTACTGCAAGGTAGTTTCCATTCAATTTCAAAGAAACATCACTTTAACATGAAGGGATCTAGTTCATTTTGTCTCATAAGGTTTTTGGACCAGGCCCATAAATGAAACATGAGGCTGATTCAGTGCATTTATTTAGACAGTAAGTTGTCACCACACAGCAGCTGTGGTTGGCTCTACTTTAAATCAACCAAGTGCTTGTCCACATAGGGCTTTGTATAAGCTATATTCTTTTTTATACACCATTATGTGATGACTGGTATTTGTGCTGGGTCGTGAGTATAGATTGACGTTTGAGGTTTCTTACAACTTTCTGACTTACACACATGCAGCCAATTTTCCCCTCCCACCCTGCACACATTTTAAGCTGCATTCATGTTATCTTTGTTGAGTTCAAGTTTTATTTTCATTTAAAGAAACAAAGCAAATTATGGTATAACACAAGGCCACCCATTAGATGCAAATTTGGGTTTTTGTGGTGATAAAACTAAAAGTAGAAAAAAGTCTGCAGGCTGTCTTATTTTTTCTATCTACATTTAATCTAGAGAGGCAAAGAGAGACAAGATTTTGGGATCAGGAAGTAAATTAACATTTTAGGAATAAGCTCTGCTGGAGTTTAACAATAGTACACATCCTTGGTGTGAGATACAGACTAATAGGTCATTACTGCACAGCACACTTTCATAAATGTGGAAATGAGAAACAGGTGACATCTGTGCATGCATGTCATGCTATTTCTCTGAATCTGCACATCTTTATTATTCACGTGGGTATATAGTTCAGTTAGTATGACTAGATAGTAGAACCTTTTCACTTATGTGGCTACAAGGAACTGTTGGAAGGAATTACTTCCTTTCATAAAAGATGTCCCAGTGCTTTCTATGCTAAGCAGATGCTTTCCTTAGCATTCAGATAAGTTAACCAGCTCTTATCATTCTTAGCTTTTACAGGTCATTTGACTCTGTTGATAATTTTCCAAAGCAAAGACACCAGACAGTGTGGGCGATGCGCCAGGAAAAAAACAAAACTTAGGAGAAAAGTTCAAGGACCGGGGAGTCTTAAACTTACAGCAAGAGTAACCAGGTGAATTTGACTTAAGAATTTTTGTCTCACCTGGTAATTCAACCAAGTTTGTGGCAAAAAAAATAAAATAAAAGCCAACAAAACGGACAAGTATTACAAAAATTCTTCAAATCTCTCTTCACTTTTTTTCTTTTGTGAAAATCTGTCCCTATTTACCATTTAAGACAAATAAAGCCTGCAAATAGCATCGGACACAGACATCGGCTTTAGTATACCATAATCTACTGGAAGATTAAAACTTGTCAAAGAGGAAGCTTTTGCGATCAAACGGGGCTGCAATACACTATACTTGACTCTTCAGTTCCCAGAGAAACTACCGGGAGGATACTGAGGCAACCTGCCAAAAGGTTTAAACTAAACTTTCTGTGTGCAGGCATTGCAGGTATGACAGACACAGCTACCAGTTGTGTGTTATTGATGGTGACACTCAATGCACCGTGAGGGGGGGAAACAATAACAATTCACGTTAAAAAGGATTAGTCACCACAAGCTCTACGAGTGTTACTCACCGGTGTGACACATTTGTTTCAGGTGTAACCAAGGTGAACATGGTCCGCTTCAAACCAACTAAATTCAGTAAACGGTGAGTAGAGTTGGCTGATAAATAGCGGTGAAGGAAAAATAAAAGCTTGCATAAGACAATATTTAGACAACACTGCCATCTGCTGGACATGTTTAACTTCAGTCTAATTAATTCTGCAGTTTTGAGGCAGTAGACTGCTTTTCATGTGTTCCTAACCTAATTTAATTCAGGGCATCCAGTCCTTCTGTTTGGTTTATTGGCTGTCAGCATCAGTCTGGGGTCCACTCCTTTAGAGATTTGCCTGGATTTTAATCTTGGTTGTAGAATTTAGAAGGAAGTTTTGAGGTTAAGCAGGTGATTGGAATTGCTACCACTGCATTTAGGAAATACAACATCAGTGTCAGTTTGCTAAGAAAATATTCTATAATTTGCATTTAATAAATCCATCAAGTGTAAATGTTATGCTTTACTGAAGAATAAAAGCAGGACAAGCTTCATGAATCAAAATGCACCTTTTCTTACTGAACAGCAGGAGGCAGCATCTGTCTGTCTGTTTCAGCATTACACTCAGTCATGCCAGTGGCAACATTTTACCTGACTGGTTTGGTTTAGTGACTGTATAATTATGCAACAATTTTAAAAGTGCAGTACATTATTCTGAGGAAAGCCTTTCTTAGTTCAACAGTACTGATAAAACATTTTTTCTCTTGGTTTCAGAGAAAAAACATATAGTTTAGACTATTCTGATTAAATAATACCCGCTTACTTAAGGTTATTCAAATAATATCAACTTCTTTAAACTTGGTATGCACCTCCAATGAATATGGTGCCAAATAATAAAGGTAATCTTTCTATTTTGTGAACTACCAATACAGATAAAAAATTATATTTCTTTCCTTTAACTCTGGGTCATTATGTGTTTTATATTTATCCTTAATGTAGTTACAGCAAAGATAGTAAAAGATATAAAAATTAAAATACTCAGCAAAAAAAAACCTGAAATTTGAGATTCTTTAAAAGACCACAGCAGTCTATTTGCAAGCAGCCATACATACCTTCATACTGAGCTTTTTATTAGACTGGATCCCATATTTTACAGACGTTTCCTCCCTCCTCAGGTTGTAAGTGGTTTTAATTCTTTATAAGATGAAATGGAACCAGAAGAATCTTGACGTTTCCTTAAGATCTATAATCTAAGATGATCATTTATTCTTGTCTGTCTGGAAGTATCGGCCTCTCGGGAGGAAACCTGAGGCTGGAGTGGATGTGCCAAAAACTACAGTTCTTTAAATTTCCATTAAGGCTGTCAGTCTATGCATATTCACAGACATCTAGGTAATGATAACCCAAAGTGCTAAATCTAAGGGCAGCTGGAACTTTTCATTTGATTCATGAAGATGTTTCACCTCCTACCAAAAATTCATCTTCACTTCTAACTGGTGGTAGGTTAAAGTTCCATGAGTGACAATCTCCCAAATGACTCATTTTGTCCCCTAAGTTTTTTATAACCTTAATCGCAAAAAAGTTACAACATAAATATAACAGAATGCAACTATTTGCTAATCTCATTTGTTCATTCATTATCTGCACCGCTGTGTTCATCGAGGGTTGTGGGAAGCTGGAGCCTAACCCAGCATTTTAGCAGGTGAGAGGCAGGGTGCAACCTGCACAGGTCAACCAGGAAGCTGGAATACAAGGAGAGATCCCACGCATACACGGGGAAAACATGCGACTCCACAAAAAAGCTTGAGACTTGAACAAGCAACCTTCTTGCTGTGAGGCTATAGTGCTAACCGCCACACCACCATGCAGCAGCTAATCTCATCTATTCATATTTGATTCCCAGTAGAACACAAACAACATATCAGAGGTTAAAACTTTGACATTTTACCATTTTATGGAAAATATTTGTTCATTTTGAATCTGGTGGCTGTTTCGTCCCCAGGCCTACAGCCTGAGGCCATGAGTTATGCTGCAGTCCCGTTGCAACTCGATGATTGGCTGCAGATCGGGGGTAAAACCATCCTCTTCAGTTCGGGCCATGGTGATTGTCTGCCACCAGCGCAAGTTTAAAGGAAAGGACCAACCTCCATGCAAAATGATTGGACAATGACCGTTCTGCACTTCCTCCCTAAGGACCAATGAGGACAAGCTCTGGGCTTTAAAAGAAAGGAAGTAATAGCAATCATGGCAGCTGGGTTTCTTCAGAGACTTGGTTTGCCAATTCTGGGATTGAGAGTGGAAGCTGGTTGGTTTTGTTAGAATATCCTTTGGTGATTTGAGCTATTTAGAACGTGTACATGTCACATTAACATGTTAATTGTAATTAGATAAAAGCGTAAGTTAAGGACATCTTTTGTTCATTAGATTTTTTTGTTGTTATTAGATAACCTATAAAAGGACACTTTCTGTCGTAAATTATTGTATATTGTCTGTTAGAACCTGGTTTTGTAAATAAATAAGTATAATATAGAATTGAGTTGTGTCTGGGTTTAGTTTTGTTAGCTACTCTAAACACCTTAGACACATTAGGGGTCGTAACAATGGCAGCAAAAGATCTAAAATAGGTTGGAACAGGGGCAAGAAAATGCTGGAAAAGTACAAATCAGAAACAACTGAAGGAGGTTTTGACAACTAACTAGGTTAATAGGCATCAGGTTACTAACATGATTGGGTACAAAAGGAGCATTTCAGAGAGGAAGAGCTGCCCTCGTAAAGATAAACAAAAGTTCACCAAACTGAGACAAACATCTAAAAATGAAACCATTTAGAAACATGTTCCTCAATATTAGGATTTTGAAGACCCCTCCATTAACTGTGTATAATGTCACCAAAGATTCAGAAAATCAGAAGGAATCTATGCATATGGAGCAAGGATAAAGGTCAAAACTAGATGCTGGTGATCTTTGGGCCTGCAGACAGCACTGCATGAGAAACAGACATGATTCTCTACTGGAAATCACGGCATGGACTCAGGAAGACTTCCAGGAATCACTGTCTGTGAACACAGTTCCCACTGAAATTCACAAATGTAGGTTAAAGCTGAATCATGCGAAGAAGAAGCCACATGTGAACTCGACCGCGTCTTCTCTGGACCAAAGCTCCTTTAAATGGTCTGAAGCAAAGTAGAAAACTGTCCTGGGGTCAGGTGGATAAAAATTGGGCAGCTGAGATGAGAAACTGCACTTCCATAGCTGCAAAGGCTGCAGCATAATCTGCTACCATCCAGACATCTCCTTCAGAGAAGAAGATGTTAAACCACATACTGCATCCATCGCAACAGCATGGCTTCACAGGAAAAGACTCCGGGTGCTGAACTGGCCTGCCTGCGGTCCAGACCTTTCATCAATAGAAAATACTGGGAGCATCCAGAAAACCATAAATCCAGCAACAAAGGTCCAAGACTGCTGAGCAGGTAGAATCCTGCATCAGACCAGAATGGGACGACAATCCCAGTCTTGGTGGTTATCAAAATATGCATGTTTGCGTGTAAAACACCTCTGGATCATCCTACACCTTTTAGCAACTAAAAAAATATAAATTATACAAAAATGACATCTGATAAGTCTTCAATTCAAGAAATTTAAAATTTTTAATTTTTTTATATATTTTTATTTAATTTTCTCAACACATTTTAATTATAATTTATAAGTATTTATGTTCATGTGTTTCATTCACATTTCATACTGCCCCACAATAAAGATATTAATGCACACTGCGCAGTCTTGTGATTTTCGTTAAAGTATTAGCATCGATAAATACCATAATCTAATGGTATCTTATCTACAGGAAACATTTTGGTATCGCCCATCGCAAAATAATAATTTCCAACTTCTAATTTCTTCCAATAATCAACTACATGAATGCTGATGAGAAGTTGTTATTACCATCAAAGCAAATGCAAAGCCTATTCTGAGGTACAGGAAATGCAGCATGACTTGTACTTGAAAGTTGGTTGGAGGTAAAGATAAGGAAGCTCAGAGTGTACTTCTCCCTGTGGACTTGAATTGGTCACTTTATGATATATTTTCAGACACTAGAGGCCAAAACAAAATTAACTTCACCCACAAAACATTTTGCTTTCATGCACAGAAAATTGGAGTTTTTTCACATTCACTTTTAATTCTTTCTAACTTGAGCTTTATTTCTTAAATACAATTTTAGAAGAGTCGACCATAACAACACACACACACACACTTCAGTGGTAAGCTTTTTGGACAGACACAAACATCTGGATCCTCTTCATACACACAGTGACTGTGTTTTGATGCATGCCCTTGTGTGTGATTATTAATACGATGTAAACTCTGTATGTGTGTGCTTTACCACTATTACTTTTTGCTAGTTAGTTCTCCAGATGTGTCCCTCCCTTTCCATTTCTCCCTCAATACTGGTTTTAATTTGTTGTTGCACTTCTGTTTTTGTGTGCTCTCTTTCCTTTATTACTAAATATTGAATAAAGTATTTGATATTTAGGTAATGTCTAAAACATTTCAAATAAAACGGTTGTTAATTTTGTTTTTGTCCTCATGTTCTCGCTGAGAAACATCAAAACTGACATGCAGCGACATCATAAAAGCAAAGTTCAGAGGCAAGTTGTAAACCAAGTCTAGTTCACAGAAAATCCAAAACTGACTTTGTCGTGACTCATTTTTACCCAAACTGTTGTAAAACTCAGGTATTGAATCTTTAAATGAGTTTTTTCGAAGAAAAAAAACAAACTTGTGTTTAAAGACAAACCACTCAACATAGCATGATTAGATGGAGTAATCATTAATGATTACAAGGCTTTGGCTTTATTACTTTAGTATACAAGTAGCAACTCCGGAGACTATGAGTCAATGGGGGCTTTTCATTACACCAGCTTGCAGGATCTCCTAAATGTTGGTTGCATTGGTTCTGTTGTTGATCTTTAAACTTCTTTCTGCTACAGAAGAGGCTGAAGGTTAAAATGGGCAAAGATCTAGGAAAAACAAAATAGCAAATTAAAGCAAATGTGCTGTTGGGAATTTGGAGGACTACACATTAGATTAGACTGGGAAATCCAAATAGCCAAAAAACAAAAAGTGCAGATGAATTTATCGATATGTCATTGACAGCATGGATTATATTCCGAGGAACATACTAAATGAGAAAGCTCTATATAATTTATATTTTGCATAAACTTTATTAAACTTGAGTTACTAATCTAAGAGGGAAACCAAAATTAAAATGGAGCATGTAAGGAAACACTTATGGAAAATGTCAAAATTACAAAAATATAAAATGCCTCAATAAACAAATTGATTTGGCAAAAAAATATTTAAGTAATTTTCCATTAAAAAACCTATAAAATGTGACATAAATATTAACAACTATCTTAATTTAACTTACTATGGATTTATTTAATTTTCCATGTAATTTTCAGTTTAATGTATTTTTTTGGTGTTTTTTAAAATTCCTTTCCTCCTTTATTTTTATACCTGTATTTATTTTAGTATTATTTTCCTTTTTTATAATAATGGTACAACTTAAGTAATGCGTAACTCATGATGAACTAATGCGTTCATTAATCAAGGATCTATCATGAATTCCTGTTGCTCATCATGAACTAATGATGATCTCAATGCTGATTTTTGTGATTGCTTAACTTTTTCCTTTTCTTTTCTTTACTGATTTTATAGTTTTACTGTGTATTTGTTCTGTCATAACAGCTGGGGTAAACTTGAACTTAAAAATGTAGATACAAGTAAAGAAAGGATTTATACTTTAGCTTTGCAGGCGCGGGTCTAAAAAAGTTTTGAAGGGGGGACCAGGCAAGAGCCCTGGCCAGAAAAAGGGGGGCACAAATGAGACTTTTGTGTTTTTAGCCAGATCATGAGTTTAATCAGATTCTTCATCAATATCAGCTATTTAACTTCAATTGTTAGCAGCTGGTTGTTTTATGACAGATATTATCACCATGTCATGATGTGTAGATGGTTGGTAAGATGATGCTATATGAATACTGCATTATGATCTAGAACACTGCTTTCCAACCTATTTTCCTTGGGGACAATATAACGGTATGACATGGTGAATCATTTACTATGGAAAAACTTGAGAATGTGTTGCACACTCCAACATATACGCTAGTCTGATGCTGGGGTTGTTTTCACTAAAGATTTTCCAACTTGCCGGGGTAGTAAGCCTCTCTTGTTTGTCTTCTCCTGCGTCTCAATCACTGTGCACTGGCTCGCAGGGAAAACACGTATTTGGTACCAGTTTCAAGATGGCAGACTGTCATGGCACTTTCGTACCGGCTTTCCCGTCATATGTATAAACAAATCTAAAATCTTTGCTTTTTCTTAATCTAACAAGTTTCGACACACTACAATACCAGGCAATCGAGTCGTCTGGATTTTTCACTGTAAAACAAACAAATGAAAAGGTCAGTATGTGCCTTAAGGCCCATTTATGATCCCTTATGTATGTGAACAGCGACGTCCGTTTTAAACATTGTTATGTGTTGCTGTTCTCATACTTCCATGTGTCTTTTGTGTTGTCATGGTTGTGAAGGTAATTCCTCCCCTAGTGGGCAGTTCATTCCCACGACCTCAGTTTTGGACATCGTTTGGTGGCGGGAATGCATCGCTCTAAAGTTGTCACCAACCGCCCAATACGCTCTAAACACTCCCATAAACTTTTTTTTTTTTTTCTTTTCTGCTTTTTTGGTGCTTTCCTGATTCTCTTCTTCTTCTCTGTTTTCTGGTTGCATGTCAGCTAGTCTGTTCAGCACTGCCCCCGAGACTTCCGGTGGTATTGTTCAGTCTTCTGCATCAAGCGACGAATAGCTAAGCTCCCTGAAAACAGACCAAATTACACGCGTATCTGAAGCAGGAGATGGACAAACTGTCCGTCTGTGCATCCATCTTCTGCGTTGAGCATAAATGGGTCTTAAGTCTTCATGGCTCTAAAAAATCAGGCACCAATAAAGAAAAAGAAAAAAATGTAAGTCAGATTCTGGAAGTTGTTTTGCATAGTATTACACAGAATATAATGACGCTCTAATAATTAATATACTTAAAGTAAAATCAATGGAATAAGATCAAGCATCTACATTAATTAATTGCTCAAGGCTAACAATGATCTTTGCTGAACGTTGGACTACATGTTTTCCAGAGAATTTTGACAGTTATCTTTAGAAATACAGTTTTAACAGGTCACAATTAAAGAAAGCAAGAAATTAAGAAAAGAAGCAAAAACTGCTAAATAAAGTCCCCTAAAATAACAAATCAATCCCACAGTTCTGTGCATTGTTACACTGGTTCTCTATTAGAGATGTGGAAATAAACAGGAGTTTCCACCAGGTTTAAAGAATGTTAATGAATATTGTTTAAACTCTGGTTTTATATGGTAACGTTGACTTTTTACATAAATTTTTTACTTAAAATCACCAACTGTTATAAAACTGTACAACACTCAAACATTTTACTATTTAAAGAATCACGGCAGTTTAAATAAGATGTCTGTCATGTTTCACCACCTTAGTTCTTGTGTGTTGGGTTTTGATCTGTTCCTTGGTTTGTTATGTTTTGATCTGGGTT
>JBAMHW010010427.1:0-10706 GCA_037177495.1 Rhadinocentrus ornatus | reverse complement strand
CCCATCCACCCATTCATCCATTCATCCATCCATCTACACATCCACCCATCCACCCATTCATCCATCCATCCACACATCCATCCACCCACCCAATCATCCATCCACACATCCACCCATTCATCCATCCATCCATCCACACATCCACCCATCCACCCATTCATCCATCCATCCACACAGCCACCCATCCATCCATCCATCCATCCATCCAAACATCCACCCAGTCATCCATCCACCCACACATCCATCCATCCATCCAAACAGGATCAGTACCAGAAACAGACAAAACAAAACCTAAAACCAAGTATCTCTTAGTGTATAAACCCACTGGACAACTCAGTGACTGTGCCAGCATGCAGAGGATGAGGAGTGATCAGAGATGAGTGTGATTCTGCAAACGTGACCACGAGGCAGACTAGGCCCAGATACCCATGCAATCAGCAGCAATCCTGGATCCCGAACCCAAGCTACCCCATCAAGACCACCACCACGGACCCACCCAGGGGCAGAGAAAAGCCCCAGCCAGAGCCCCCCTGCCATGCACCGACCATCCAGGATAGCCAGAGCACAGGGTCCAGGGCTCCAAGAGCCCAGAAGTGATAGAACTACCTCCCCCGTTCTCCCCTACACCACCCCTGCCCCCAACAATACCCTGGGTCCCAGGGTGGCAACCAGATACCAGGACATGCACCAACCAACCATGCAGGCAGGCTCAGACCCCACGGCCCTGACCGACCCCTCCACCCCAAAGAGATGGGGCCACTTCCGAACACCAGAGCCCAGAACCCCTGCCCAGCCCACCCTAAAAAAGCCTGGCCACACCGCCCAGGGCCGATGCCCACTGACCTAGGGCCCACCAGCGGCCACGCCCCACCGCCATGAGGTGACCTCAACAGCAGACTTACCACAGCTCCTGACAGGGCCGGACACAGAGCTTATATTTATATCCTCCACCATTGGTTTTTTTCTTAGAATATCCTTTTAACCAGGAAATTAACTCTGAACTCTGCGCTGCTCTCTAGTGGATGTATTGTCAAACAACCACGCTAATGTAAAGCATGGATGGGCAGGCAGTAACATTTGAAAGAGGTGTACCTATTTACACATGTAAAGTGAGCATAAATGGCACTATAGTAAAGAGGTAGGGTCATCTGGAGTGTACAGTTTGGGTGAGTTAGATGTTGATGTATAAATGCCCAGAGGGAGGGGGACAGAGCAGATCGGGGTCCCATGGTGGACAGATGGGACAGTGGAGTGAAGTTTTTTTGTAAAAGATATTTTACATATACAGACATACAAAGTGCTGCTTTTGAATTCCTTAATTATATTTTACTTTTTTTTTTTTTACATAGTCTTCTAAATATTTTTTAAAATAGTATGTTTTCATGTTTCTAAAAAATGAACATTCATTATCTATTAATCCATTATTAGATTATCCATCAATTAGCATTATTATCCACTTCGTCCATGAGCTGGAGCATTTAGCAGGTGAGAGGCAGGGAATACCCTGGACAGGCCACCAATCCATCGCAGGGCCAACACAGAGAGACAAACAACCACTCACGCTCACATCCACTTTTATGGAGAATGTAAAATTGAGTGACCAGTTAACCTGACATGTATGTCTTTGGGCGGTGGGAGGAAGCCGCCTGACCCAGAGAGAACCCACCCATACAGGGGGAAAACTCCACACAGAGAGGCCACTTCCCCTCAAGTTCAAACTGGGCTCAAACCAGCGACCTTCTTGCTGTGAGGCTGCAGTACCTGCATATGAATATTCTAGGGAAAAAAATATATTCTTGTGGCAAACGCATGAATATACTATCCCCATCCATGAGTATGCTAGAAAACAACTGTCAAATAGGTGTCCAGTTTAGTGGGCACAATGCATGAATGGGTCAAAAAAATTTCTGGTATCTCAGATTTCTTTCAAGGTGCAACAATGTGTTGATTCTGTTGGATTTTTGGATCTTTCTTCCTCTGTTAGCTTTGATTTATCAGCTAGGGACCTGCAGCTGATAAAATATGAAACCTAAAAAACATTTTTCTTGTAGAATGATGATGGTCTGATTTTATATTTAGACTCCTCTCATATGTGACTCATATCAAGTGGGAGTTGATTGTGTGTTGGCTGTAATATTCATTTTGTGAATCAACAGCAAGACGCTCTGGATGAAAAACAAAATCCATCAGCTTCATATCCAGAGTCTGCAGAGCTTCTGTGTTTATTTTCAGGGTGATGAGGGTCGGCTTCTCACGACAGTCTTAGGCTGTTTCAAAGATAAATGGAACAATTAGGGATCCACAAACCACCAGATGAAAAACTACATCTGGTGAAGATTTGACTGAAGTGTAAAATGAAACAATGTTTTTGGTCAGGTTGACAGCAAGTTTAATAGAAGTTATAAATTCAGTATGGGGAGGTCTGCAGGAAGCTGGTAGCAATGCTGACAGGAAACATCCTCATGTGTTGCTTCATCTCAGCAGCATGGCTCAGCATCAGCCACTTCACTGAGATTTTTCCTCCCCACCTGCCAAATGCCGCCTCACATGCACATTGACACACACGCATTTGTAGTCTCAAGATGCACATGATTGTGACAGCGCTGCTCTTAGATAAGTAGGTCAGGCAGAGCTACAGCGTGGACTGAGAGGCCTTGGATTAAACTGCAGAAGTGGGTTTTCTCACATTCTTCTGTGATTCTTTAAATCCTAACTTCTTCCCTCCTGTTGATCTTTAACTGAATTTACTTGTTTTACTGAAGATATTTTATCTTAAATAAAAAAAAAACTCAAACCCAGGAGAAAACCTTCATACACAGCCTGGTTATCATTCTGCTGGAAACTTTTGCTCTGCATCCACATTTGACCGATTTTCCACTCATGAGATTAACTTAAGTATAAAATCTACAATATTTCACTGAATTTTAATACTCTGTTGTCCTACTTATGGCTGCTTAGCTTTAAGCTGTAAAATCCTGGAACACGGTGACAATAAAAGGTGTCTTCCAAAACCCCAAACCGTCCTGTAACATGGATTAGCTCTGCAGGAAAACAGAGTCACACTGTGAGCTGTAACAGAGTGGTGGTGCAGGTGAGGACCCAAACACAGGCAGTCAAGGAAGTAGGTTGAACAGTGCTGGTGACGAGGTTTTTTTCCATAAACACATGCCAGGAGACCACACACACCAGGGATGAACCCAAACACAGGCGCTAACATACAGATTCTGACGGGGTGGAACTGAAACCATGGGGGGGTATATATACACAGGGGAACAAATTAAGAACAGGCGAAGTGAAATCAGACCAGGTGAGCTAATGAGCCAGGGACAGAAAACACAGCACATGAGGGAAAACTTAACTAAACATGACAAAACCAAAAACCCAAACCATGATCTAACCAGAAACTAAACACCACAAAACCCCAGAAATAAGCCCGTGAAACATGACAGTAAGCACCAGAAGCTTGAGGAAAACATGCTGAATGGTTTTCTAATTTTCATGATCTAATAAAGTGTTCTGACTCCCCAAAGTGGATGAAAAGCATCATCCTTCCTCAGGTAGAAATACCTGCTCTGACAAGTCAGAATATGAAAACCTGAAAGATAAATAAATGTCATGATAAAAACTAAAACAAGGACTTTAAATAGAAGATCAGGATGAGACCAAAAGTCCAACAGGAACAAATAAAGCCAACCTGATGAAGACGTCTGTGAAAGATGAAGGCTTAAAACATGTCTGAGAAGGAGAAACCATAGCTGATGATGCTCCTTCATCAGTAGTCATTTAGAGGCAAAGACTGAACAATTCTGAAACTTCTGTTGCACAGAATAACAGCTGAAACAAGCTTTTAGTTTTTGTTTTATACTGAAGTCAAATGAATGCAGAGAGCAGATGGCAGGGAGGGAAGATGAAAGAGCAGCGTTATGAATTTTTCATACTTTGTCCTGGGATACAACAAGAACCACGATAAAGAGAGGGGAAATGAACTATTATACATTAGAAAGTTAGCAGGATGCACAGAATGAAACCAGGATTCGTGGTCTTTTATGCTGTCCGGAGGTCATACTATCAGCTTTCTTACTGTTAAACAATGAGGTGATAAAGTGAGCTGTGTCACGGATTATTTTCCAGCTGGACTAATTAATGCATCTTTATTTTGAACCTACTGCTGGTTTATAAAAGAAAAACTTCTTCCACAGAACTTGGGAAACAAGCTCATCCAGTATTGATGTGTAATTCAGCTATTAAAAGATCCCTCTGCCTGGTTCTGCAATGGTTCCCTCCACCAACACACTGCTGCTGCTGCTGCGGTTGTTCCAAGTGAGGAAGGTGTTTCTGGGCTGGTTTAATCTGTGCCAGACTCACTGATTAGCATTCAGGCCAAAGATTCCCCAGAGGCTCCTGCAGGCTCTCTGCTACAGCTCTGCAGTCTGTAAGCGCAGTTACAACACAGTTTCTATTATTTGTTGGATTTCTTTCACTTCTTCTTACATAATACATTTATTAGCCAGTAGATTCGTAGAGCACCTGCTCATCCAATCAACTTCACAGAGGTCAAGACCACAAACACACGCAGTCGGTTTGCACCCATTCCTCCATTTTCTTCCACTTGTCAGAGTTTGGGCCATGGAGGACCCCCCTCTCTCCAGCCCCTTCTGTTGGGCCATGAGGCAATCCAAGACCAGAAGGGATATATAATTCCTCCAGTGAGACCAGGGATCTGCACTGGGGTCTCCGATGTGCCCAGAACACCTGTAAAAGGAGGCTGCCAGGAGGCATCCTCTTTTGATACAGAGGAGCAGCAACTCCAAAGCCCCACCAAATCTGTGAGCTCATTTCAGTCGTCTATATCTGTAACTCATTGTTTGGTTTATACCCAAATCTGGTGACTACAGGTGAGGGTTGGATGAACAATTAAAGAGCTCAGCTCTCTTCTCCACAACAGATGGGAACACTGCCCTCGTTACTGCTTACGAAGTCCCAATCCATCATTCCATTTCTCGCTCCATCACTTCACCCTTTTCCATTTTAGAACCTACTTTCAATCCGACCAATTCACACTCAGCTGTGAACTGTAGCAGTGTGTACTGACCACGCCTCCAGATTTTGTTTATGAACACCACAAACAGGATCGTTGTGAGGGCCGGCCCTAGGGGAGTACAAAACGCCCTGTGAACAAGTTTGACTTTGTGCTGAGAATCTGGACACGGCTGTTGGTCTGGGTGTACCGGGACCCCCTACTCCCACAGCAACTGTTGTAAACCTTCATCAAATCCCCTAAACATTTGTAGACTGGAGATCCAAAGTCCTTTAATAATCCCTTCAGCAACTCAGGAAGGGTAAAAATCTGGTCAGGATAGTTTGATGTATTCAATCTGAACAGCTGTGTCAGCGTGAGCTGCTGCAAGAGTCTAACAGGATGAAAGAGACCAGCAGCATTTTTCTGCTCCTGGGCCTGAAAACAAACGTGGAGGAGAAACCGAGCAGCACATGCAGAGAGATGGAGGCTCACACCTTGATAATCCTCCGCCTGTGTAGATGATCCCTCTGTAGCGCAGGGACACAACCATTTGTGTTCACTCTCCATGTGTGATAACATCTTCTTACAAGCCTCTCGTGACCATATGCACAAGAATAGAGCCCATTTAAATAGACAAAAAAGCACCCGCTGAATATCTTACACGATATATAGTGTGTAAGGAAAAAGGCTTCAGTTAAAGATGCATATCTCACAAGTCCAGAAAATTCTTCCATTTTTTACCTATAAAAGATAAATTTGCTGCAATGAAACAAAACCTCAAAATAATCTAAAGCTTGACTGAGATCATGGGTTTTCTTCATGTTGTTACAAAATAAAGATGAATGAGCTGCCTGAGTCAAGGTGTCCTGTTCTGTTTACTTCCTGTCCTCCCTCACCACCAAGACACAACCTGCTGACTGTGGAGGAAGGCAGGACCAGCAGCACTGCCTCTGATTGGACCGTCTGAACCCCACCCATTTTAAACCCAGCTAATGGCAACCTCTGATGCAGAGGTACTGCAAGCTGGGCTGGAAAGAGGCAGCAGCTGTACAGACTGCAGGGAATTGTAATGCAGTAACAATTCACAGAAATAGAAATGAAAGTGTGGAGAGAAAGTCAGGCTTAAAGTTCTCCTGCAAATCCCAGAGGATCTCACACAACAGCGTCAGGCAGGGAAAGCAGCCATGACACCTCTTCCTGGAAGATTCCAGAAAATCAGCCTGCAGAAAATGTTCTGGCAGCAGCTCAGCAGGGCGTGAAGAAAACATCAGAGAAAACAACCAACACACGCCAGCCTGCCATGGAAGACACGCTCACCTCCAAACATCCTGCCCACCTTGTTTGAGCTTCACAGACAGGCGTGAAAACCAGAACCATCAGACTGTTTCACTAAACACTACAATCACACAGCCACAAATATCCTAATTTCCTTATTTCATCCTGTAACAAAGCTCATTGTGTGGAGTTATATTTTTTAATGTTAGTGCTATACCATGTGCTAACTATATGTATATAAATATTATAAGACTGTTCATAAAAGCAATCTTCTGTCATTTCTAGAATCTTTTTTTTTTTTTACTTTTGCAGGTTTTGACAGTTATAGGTAATTTTGTTGTTTTCATTAACGTCTTACATTAAACATTTAAACTGACATGTATAAGTAGAGGTATCATCTATTATTATTATGGAATTTCATTTATCTATTTATTTATTTTGCATTGCGGTAAAATGAGCTTAGCAGGATCCTGATGCTGGACTCTTGTAAAGTCCCAGAAAAAGTCTGAATTAAAGTTTTCTCAGTAGTTTATCTCAGTCGAACCTTGTTTTCATGTCACGAGTGTGTGTGTGTGTGTGACCTGCAGCAGGATCTGCGTGGATGAAAACTCGTCTGAATCTTCACATTAATGCTTTAGCTGACACATGGATGTAACTCCGCTTCCTGCTTCTCACCTTTCTTAAACTCCTCCAGCATCGCATCCAGTTTGGTGTCATTGAAGACGCAGTGCAGCGGGTGTTTGTAGAACTGGGTTATGGTCTTCAGAGGGGTGCAGTCGTCCGGGTCCACAAACGCCAGGTCTTTGACGAACAAGATGTCCACAATGTTGGACATCTCGTTCTCAAACACTGGTATCCTGGTGTACCCGCTCTGCATGATCTCAGACATGGTGTTGAAGTCCAGAACTGCGTCCGAGGCCAGCATGAAGCAGTCGGTCAGCGGCGTCAGGACATCCTCCACGGTTTTGGTGCGCAGCTCGAGTGCACCTTGAATAATGTTGAGCTCCTCCTTCACCAGGTCGTGGTACGGGTCAGTGACGCGCAGCATCTCAAGGAGTTTCTCTCTGGTGTAGAAGTTGGAGATCTCCTGGTTAAGGATGAGATCCAGCAGCTTGCTGATGGGGTAGGAGATCGGGAAGGAGAGCACCATCAAAAGCCGCGTCACCCAGATGGTTTTGGAAGCGATAGCCAGACCATGGCGCGACGCCACAGAGTGCGGGAGGATCTCCCCAATGAAGAAGATCCCGAAGGCGCATATGACCGTGGAGAGCCAGGTCATGCCCAGAATCTGGCACATCCACACGGCCAGCGAGGCGTTGATGATTGCGTTCCCCAGCAGTAACGTGCACAGAACGTAGTTACCGTGCCGACGCACAGACTCGATTTTCCGCGCGTAGTTCTGCTCCGTGTCAGTGCCACTGTTCTGGAGGACTTGCAGCTCCACCGGGTCAAGAGCCAACAGGCTCAGATTCAGTCCGCTGAACAGTGCTGACAGGCCTAGCAGGAAGACGGAGACCAGTACCTGCAGCCACAGCTCCGGGACGGCAGAGCGCTCCGTCACGGCCACCCAGAAATCCCGGGTCCTGTAATGTTCCCACTTGGATCCGTCGAAGGCGCACATCGAGTAGAATTTGATCTTTTCGCCCCTGCGCAGGTCTTTGGCCAGCAGCTCTACTAGAACCGAGTTCTGACTGGAGGCGGACTTAAAAGAACCTAAAACCTCGATGTCGGACGTCCTGGTGTTCTTGTCCATGCACATATTTCTCTTGGGGTGAACTTGTCCCTCTCTCCCGGGACTTGGCTCCTCGATGAAGGCGATCCAGGGTGCGGCGTTGTTGGCACGAGTCCCCGCGGTGCGGTTCAGCCTCTGTGGGGAGGTGGAATAATAAACCCGCAGCATGAAGCGGGTGCCCTCGGTGGCTTTCAGCACCCCGTCCTCTACGGACAGCTCCGCCCCGGTCTCCTCCGGGCGGAAGCCGAGCAAACAAAGTGTCGGGCCGGGGAACAGCGCGCAGATGCAGGCGGAGGTGAGAAGCAGGCGGGACGGAGAGAGTGGAGCCCCGCGGGAGAGCAGAGCTCCGGCTCGGTACCGCGTGGCCGCATCCTCCGCAGCCATGATGCGGTATGAGCAGCTCGCTCTGGCAAAAGCGAGTCACGTGGTGTGCCTAGTTTCAGCCCATGTGGGAGAAGCAGGGACCTCTGACGATCCATTTCAACGCTGGTGATTATGACGATGTTATGTAGGGAGATGCGCGCTCAGCGCCATGACGTATCTCTCTATTAATGACTTAGAGCTTACAAACATCACTTTTGTTTATCATCTGAGTTTATAATCTGCTCTACTCTCGTTCAGCATATTCCTGCGATCTGTGTAGATGTCATCACAAGCCTGTAACAGTAAAAATGGAACAATCTAATTTTAACAGAGGAGTTTTTTTAATTATTGCATCTCCACTATATGGATGCTGGGATATACTCCAGCATGCGACCCTGGATTGGATTAAGTGATTTAGAAAATAAATGGGTGGATGTAACTGAGTGGGACATCTGAACAAGCTGAAGTTTCTAATGCTAAATATTTTATTCAGGGATTGTCATTAAGCTTATTTTCTGTGCTGTTAAGTTTTTTGGTTTAGCTGAATTGAGGATTAATTTACTTAATGATATCTGTAATTTTACGAGTTGAAGACATCTGTTGGTATATTTGTTTCAAATTAATATTGTCCCGACCAGAAGGCAGTTCATAATACGGTGCAATTATCATCATCACAGAAATGTTCTTTAATCACACAGTACAACAATCCACAACTTAAATTCATCAACTTAATGAAACCTTGAAGGAAAATATGACCATTGACAGAGTTACAAAAACTCTGATAAACGATTGTTACATCAGCATCCTTACAAAATGAAAATCAATATGGAGTTAATTTTCACATCATTATTATTCACATTTTAATTTATTAACATGTTCAAATTAGTATCCTCCATTTCTTTCAGGGATCTGTACTAAACAAAAATGCATCTTTTTTAGTTTATACAATATTGTGTGAAGGTCAGGTAAACATTTCAGTGTGACATATGATTGTAGTGACTTCCACAGTCACTAGTGAGGCAAAGCATGGGTTCGGTCTATTTGTGTGATGTGCCGTCTTTGACCAAAAAAAACACTTGGATCTGATGCATACCTTTATCTTTATTGATAAATTCTGGCTTCACAGAATTCATGCACTGAGCAGGATGCAGCAATAAACTTGCTGAATTTACCAAGTGATTGAATGTAGCGCATTCAGACTTAACATACACTTTGGTCTATTAAGCTCAGCATATTAAGTTCAGCATTGTTCTGCGTGGTTCAGCGGTCAACAAAAATTACGGCTACCCAGCCCTCCTCTCTCTGAC
Source organism: Rhadinocentrus ornatus (assembly GCA_037177495.1). Taxonomy (NCBI): domain Eukaryota; kingdom Metazoa; phylum Chordata; class Actinopteri; order Atheriniformes; family Melanotaeniidae; genus Rhadinocentrus; species Rhadinocentrus ornatus. The sequence goes on along the minus strand of JBAMHW010010427.1, from coordinate 1,009 downwards.
AAAACCACCCGCGACTGACTGACAACTTAATACTTCTTAATAGTTCATCCTGTCACCTGTCACACCCACGTGCACCCCACACGTCTGAGACATAAAATACATGCAAAAGACAAAGATGTTCAACAAACCATCGTGCAATATCTAACACTACCACCAGTAATATTCCAAAAACCTTAGAATCCACCTTCAACCCAAAGAAAAAGAGAAAAGAAAAACTTTTTAAGAGTCCAAAAATCAGTCAGTAAAGTCTGACCATCTAAAGTCCAAAAGTCTAACTGTGATCAGCCTGCAGCAGACACAGTTTCGTGATAGGTCGATCCAGGCAGCTAGACTGTCTTGATACGGACTTAACGAACAAATCCTCTTCGATACGAAAAAGTCTTCATCACCTGTCCCATTGGCCAAGAGTTTCTAGGTGCAGAACTGTCCATGATGAGAAAGAGATGATGAAAGCTGACTGAAATCATCTGGGTCGCCAGGCCACTTATTCACGGACTGTAGAAGATACTGAGGCCCCGACAGCCACATAGCATCCCTTAATAAGGTGTCCACTTTCACCCCTCTTGAGGCTATATCTGCTGGATTTCTTGCAATGTCCACATATCTCCATTGTGCTGAAGACGAAACCTTTAGAATCTGTGAGACACGGTTTGCCACAAAGATCTTAAACCGTGAAGTCTCGTTCCTGATGTACTTGAGTTCAGATGCACTATCTGTCCAAAACAGAGTTCAGAAGTTCCATTTGCAACTCCTTCCTGCAGAGCAGATCAACTCGGCTGGCCATGGTTGTTGCAATGAGTTCCATTCTGGGGATGGTTACAGATTTGAGAAGAGCAACACGAGCCTTTTCCATTACAAATGCACAGTGTAGCTTTGAACAGATGTTTTCAGACAGCAAATAGGTCCCTGATCCATACCCATCTTCACTGGCGTCACAGAAATGATGCAACTGGGCTCTTGTAACTTCTCCAAATCCTGCAGGTTTCAGACATCTACTGACTTCAAACCT
>JBAMHW010010426.1:0-10770 GCA_037177495.1 Rhadinocentrus ornatus | reverse complement strand
TATATAATAAAATTATTCCAAGTTATATTTTTTTTCAGTACAGTCCTTATGAATGTCTGTCTCGATAATCCTTCTTCAAAGTTTGCAGTCAGCGATTTGCCCTTACTGTGAACCCAGTGTTGTTGGGCACGTTTGTATTTCTCACCTTTCTGGCCACAAAAGAAAAGTGTCCCCACTGTTCTATGTGGTGTTTTCATCCCAGGACACCTAGAGATCCACAACAAGTGGCTAGCCAAGATGCATGCTCCTGTTTTTTTTAAGTCTTGGAAAAATCCGTGGTGATAGGCTGTCATTCATGCCAATCACTTACAAGTATAGCCAATCAGTGGGCCTTTCGAAGGTTTTAGGCCATGACCAGGAAGTCCGTGTAAACAACAGGGTAAAATAAAGTGTAACCGATGCACGAGGCTCCGCTGACAGCAGAGCGAATATAAATGGATGCCAGCCCCAGTCTGATTAGTTTCCTTGTTAACTGCCACATTTAGATGGTAGGGTCAGAATTTGGCATGAACAACATGAAAGGATGGATACATTCTACTTTTCTGTGTGGGTATAGAAAATAGATGGATGGTTGTAACAGGTTGTCACAGTTTTAAACTTATTGATTGTGGCTTCCATCATATGATGACTAAACTTAGACTAAATGGAATAACAGTTCCACGTCAAAATGCTGGTGACTCACATTTTCTAAGCCTGGAAAACAAACATTCCTATTTCACAATAACTGGTGAAACATTCCTCAAATACGTCAAAAGTGCAGGATTGCAGGATAACTGTAAACAAACATGTCAAAAGCCTTGCCTTTTTGGTGACAATGAATTTACCTGTGTATGATTCTGCACTCACAATAATATCTTTGTTAAGATCTTTCTCAGTGGTGTTTAAAACTGATATTAACCTGAGACACTTCACCAGATGGGCTGATTGCTATTATCATTCTCCACCTGGCATCGATTAATCACAGTAATGAATCCCAGAGCCTTTCCAATCATGTCGACAAAATGACACGCTACCTTACATCCTATTTGGTAATCGTTGAGGGGAAACGCATGCAGATGCCCCTGGTGTAATGCTGCAAAAACCAAGAGTGTGAATTTCCTCTCTCTCTCCACTCTCTTTAAACCAACTGACACTAACTAATTGACTTGCAGCACAGCTTAATAAAACTAAAAGCAGGAAGAGCCATCTAGCTGACTCATTACATAGGCTTAATCCTTTATAGTTAATTAACTTTTTTTCTGTGTCAAACAAGGGGAATTTTATCATTCCAATGGTAGTAATCTCGCTCACTTCTCTGTCCACCAGCTGAACTTGTAGGGAACATTTTTAAACTGAAAACACGTGTGTGGGCCACATACAGCATTCTATCGAACTGAGATATATTCATGATCAGTGACATGCAGTGAGGTTCAGGGCTGGTGAGCCACTGACTCATCTGGAGTCAGATTTACAATTGTAAGAGCTAAAAAGAGCATCTTATTTCAAATTCATCGAGCAGCATGCAACTACTGGTTATGCTTCTGAATGTGAATGTTATGGGAAGGGCAAAAATTGCTGAAGAGACAACGTAAAAATGTTTAAAAAGGCAAAAATAATAATAAAAAAAAATTCTTTTGTCAATGTTTTTTATTTTTAGTTTAATTTTATTAAGTGTAGATTTTCTTCTAATTAGGACTCTGCAACATGTCACAACACTTTTAACTTTCTAAATGTTTTCCTCCACACTCTTCATTCATAGACATTGATATCTGACGGTAAGCCAGTGCAGGATCATCCAGCAGCAGCTTTGTACGTTTCATTTTCAGCCTGGTGATGAAAAAGAGGGGATCATCTCCTGCTCTGAATGCAGCTGGGAGCTGCAGCTGAGTGAGGACCAAGCCTCATCTGATTGCTTTTTTGACACGGAGGGGCCTGCGCAGCACAGTAGTAAACTACTTTCATTTACATCAGTCAACAAAAGTCTCCAAAACTACCAGAAAAAATCGCTAGATTTGTTGCTAATCGCTTGCCCCCTTGAGTTGAGGTAGAGTACTGTTTGCCTCCACCAGGGTTTCTGCCCTGTATTTGATCGAGAAATACTCAAATTCTGTGATTTTTACTTAATAAACTGTCAGAAACGTGTTAGAGTCATACTGAAAATGCATTTGTAACACAGATTAGTGGAAAATAATATTTACTTTATGTAATTTTTTTTTTCTTTTTCATGACAGGTGAGGCACCTGCCTCTCCTGACCGCACGTTACTGTTCATGATGAAGAAACTTCATATTGATTCAGTCTTCACAAGTTTTCTCAGTAACACATGTACTCACCAATGTGTGGCTTGTGCATTTGGAAAATGTGTGAGCTAGCAGGTGTTGCAGTGTGGGTGGTTTTGCACTGTTTGTGGAATGTGGCTTCATATCTATAATTTTGACAAGTGCAAATCCCACAGATTTGACTCATATGATGATAACCTACAGTATTTACTGATGAAAAGTAGTCTAAGTAAAACTTTATGAGATATACGAAGAAAAAACAAATACCGCTTCAAGGAAGGTTCAAACTTATAATTTTCAGAGTAAAACCTAGGACCTTTTTCATATATATTTTTTCATAAATAAGTCATAACACAAATCAACAGAAAGAATAAAAAAATTTAGAATGTACTGCAGCACTTTTGATTTTTTTTTTTTTTCCAGGATAAGCTACAACCCTAATTCTAAAAAAGTTGGACGCTGTGTGAAATGCAAATGAATGTCAATGTCAAGTTTATTTCTATAGCACATTTATACAGCCAAAGCCTCCAAAGTGCTTTACACGAACCAATAAAATATAAAAACACAGGGAGAACATACAAAGGTACAACATAAAAACTCCAATAGGATCAGGGTTCGAATTACACTGGGGTTTTTGTGGGGAACCTTATTTTCGCCCGTGCACTGCGACATCACACGTCAAGTGCACATGCACTTATATTAGTGCACATAGTGCAGTAAAAAATATGCTTACTATTAAAAAAATTACGATATGCAACTTGATTAATCAAAAGCAGCAACGGAGAGTCTTTAACCACAAAGAGAAGCACATCAGATGGTTGTGTGGACACTCACAGCACACAACAGACAAACAATGCTGTTGTCCACAATGCTGAAGGAAATAGAACGGATCAGTTATGTCATTTGGAAGATTTTTAGTCATTTTTAAGTCAAGATTTTAGTCAGTCATGCCATTTAGCACAGCCTGAAGGGAATCTTTGGAAGGACACTTTAGTGGCCGATACACCTGCAAGTCATCAGCAAAGCAATGGAAGGGAATTCCATGCCTTCTAAATATCAACCCCCTGGGTAGCTTATAAAAGGAGAACAAAAGCGGACCAAAAACTGAACCCTGGGGGACCCTGTAGGTCAAAAGGACCACTGAGGAAAAAAAACTGCTCCAATTTAACAGAGAGGGGTCTGTCTTAAAGGTAGGATTCAAACTACTTTAAGGCAGTGGTTTGAATCCTACAAACAGAATGCAATGATCTGCAAATCCAATTTTTTTACCCAATAGAACATTAACAACATATCAGATATTAAAAATTAGACATTTTACCATTTCATGGAAAAATATTATGGCATCAACACATTTCTAAATGAACAGGGACAACAAAAAGCTTGAAATGTATTTGGCACAAATCAAAACCAACTGAAAAAGATTTTTGACAACTAATTAGGTTAACTGGTTACCGGTCAGTAACATGACTGGGTCTAAAAGAAGCGTTTCAGAGGCAGAACCCAATGTAAAGATGGACAGATGTTCACCAATCTGGGAAAATTGTATTTTTGTATTGTGGAACGATTTAAAAAAAAATATTCCTCAAATAAAATTCAATTCCATGCACTTATTTTTTGTCCATCAAAATGTCTTTAACCTTTTAGTTGCTCTGTATTGCTAGGCTTAAACCAAACAATTTTCACAGTTGCAGACTAAAAACGGAATTCGTTAGGAAATCTTAAGAGTCTTACTGGAGTCACAGCGCCCTCCAGTCATCTCAATTGTTATGTTTAAGGTGGTAATCTGCGCTATTTCATGTCAGTCTTTCCCTAGTCTCAGGTCTGCGACAATATCAAATGTGTTTGATGATATTGCAAGTCGCAATGACGAAACACAATCAACAACCAATAAATGAGCTCTGACAAAGCAGAAAAAGAAATTCTAACAGTCAGAATACCGGTAAAAACGGATGAAATAACAAAACAAAAAGAAATAGACGAGCAGGAACCGGTGATGAAACGTTGTAGGTGGACCGTCTAGAAAGAGGAGCGGATGGTTATTAAGAAGTAAATGTCTGCTGTGGATCATTTATGTATTACAGTATAATGATCTAACAAATGAGAGAAGAATAGAAACTCATTCATCCCTCCAGATTCTAATGAGTCGGTGTAACACCTGGTGGAGATGCAAAGCCACACCTAATAATGATGTAATTCCTTATTGATCCTGGAGGGAAACTCACTCCTTGTTTACTTTGCTGTGGGCAGATCAGCCCTGTTCCATATCAGCTGTCCAACATATCACAAAAAAATGCTAAAAGAATCTAGTTGTAGTCTGTAAATAGTAATTCACAGTCTTAGTCCAATCTCAGTCTGACACTAGGCTAAGACCTGAAACTCTACACATTTGTCTTTAGATGTGAGCAGATGTGAGCTGCTAGTTTTCTATGGTCTTTTGCAAATCTTTTGATGTAAGCCCAGCATTAGAAATTAAGTCATGAGGAATACTCAGCTTTGGCCTGACAATTCAGTTCAATCCAGCAAATTCAAACATTCAAACATTACTATTTAAACACATCTCTCCCTCTTTTCTTTCAGGCCATGGAACCAAAGGGGTATTTGAACTGCTGGCTGGCTGGAGAAGAACGAGAGAAAACCTGCCCTTCAAGGAGCGTGTTGCAGATGCTTTCGCTGATGTGATGGTGTGCTACACCATGACCAGCTCACTCTACATCATTACCTTTGGCATGGGCGCCAGCCCTTTTACCAACATCGAGTCGGTGAAAATCTTCTGCCAGAGCATGTGTGTTGCCATCCTGGTCAACTACTTCTATGTTTTCTCTTTCTATGGCTCATGTCTGGTGTTTGCCGGACAGCTTGAGCAGAATCGCTACCACAGTGTTTTCTGTTGTAAAATCCCCTCAGTGGAGTATCTGGACCGCCAACCCACATGGTTCAAAACCATGATGAGTGATGGCCACGACCTGTCTACACACCACGACAGTGTGCCGTACCAGAATCATTTTATCCAGCATTTCCTGCGAGAGCACTACACGGAGTGGATTACCAACACCTATGTCAAACCCTTTGTGGTTATTCTTTATCTCATCTACGCTTCTTTCTCATTTATGGGATGTTTACAAATAAGTGATGGATCTAATATTGTGAACTTGCTGGCGAGTAACTCTCCAAGTGTTTCATATGCACTGACCCAGCAGAAATACTTCAGTAATTATAGTCCTGTGATTGGGTTTTATATTTATGAGCCCATTGAGTACTGGAATTCCACTGTGCAGGAGCACCTGAAGACTCTAAGTCATGGCTTCAACAAGATCTCCTGGATGGACAACTTTTTCCACTACCTGCGGGTAGTGAATGTGAGTGCATCAACCAAGAGCGACTTCATCACTATTCTAAAGGGTTCCTTCCTGCGCAGCCCGGAGTACCAGCACTTCACCGAGGACATAATTTTCTCCAAGAACCGCGAAACTGATGAATATGACATCATTGCATCACGGATGTACTTGGTAGCACGGACCACAGAGAAGAAGCGGGAAGAGGTGGTGGAGCTTTTGGAGAAGCTTCGGCCTTTGATGCTGATCAACAGCATCAAATTCATTGCTTTTAACCCAACATTTGTTTTCATGGACCGCTATAGCTCCTCTGTTGTCTCACCCATCCTGACCTCAGGCTTCAGTGTACTTACCATCCTCATCCTCACTTTCTTCCTGGTCATCAACCCCTTGGGAAACTTCTGGCTCATTCTCACAGTTACATCTGTGGAGCTGGGCGTCTTGGGATTGATGACCCTCTGGAACGTTGGCATGGACAGCATCTCAATCCTGTGCCTTATTTATACTCTCAACTTCGCCATGGATCACTGTGCACCACACCTGTACACTTTTGTGCTGGCCACTGAACACACCAGGACACAGTGCATCAAGCTGGCACTGGAGGAGCATGGGGCAGCCATCCTACAGAACACATCCTGCTTTGTGATTGGCATCATGCCCCTGCTGTTTGTGCCTTCCAATTTGACCTACACACTGTTCAAGTGCTCCCTCCTCACCGCGGGCTGCACCGTGCTGCACTGCTTCGTCATCCTGCCCGTCTTTCTCACCTTCTTCCCACCATCCAAAAAGAGACATAAGAAAAAGAAACGGGCCAAGCGCAAAGAGCGGGAGAGGGAAAGAGAGCGGGAAAGGGAGAGAGAGAGGGAAAGGGAGGAGATAGAGTGTATTGAAGTCAGGGAGAATCCTGATCATGTGACTAATGTCTGAGTTATTATTCATTTTGATAGTCTGTATCCATCATTGTCTGGTGGATTGGAGATACTCTCTAATACTGAGCCACCTCTTAAGGTGCAGGGATGTATGAGATGTCCCCAGTGGAGTGTTTACTCCCAAACAGCAGCAAAGCTGCCCAGACTCGACTGCAGCCCCACTGGTCAGTCATTCGGTACTTCAGTGTGGACAGTGTATCTCATTTGCACAAACTCTAACAAACTCATGGTTGTTATTTAGGTGCCAAACTTTAAACCTGCAAAATCTTTAAGAAAGTTCTAAAAATGTGTTTATCCATTTGATTGTTTGAAAATATGTGATCATGTTCTGCAATGATCATCTCAAAAGAAGTGAGTGAGAGTCATAGATATCAGAGTAGTAGGTGAACTGTCACAGTAAACATAGCTAAACAATTGACCTGGCAGATGGCATACACTGTGTCCATTATGAAGAATAATCTGGCTCATTGCCTTGTGTGGACAGAAATGTCAAGGTTTATCTAAGAGGAGGCAAATGTGCTTTATTTCAGATGTAGAAGTTTTAAGGCAATGGTAGAAAGAACTGCAGTGGGCTGCAGCGTATGAAGATGAGGTGGCAAGTGACTTTTGTGCAGACATTAAGCCTGATTTTTAGAGTAAAATCTAAACTTCTCTGCACTGGAGAAGTAAAACCAAAAGTAGCGAGTGTTGTGCGTCGTAAATTATTGAACGTTCTAACAGATGGATGATGACTGAAATTTTCAGAGCATGCATGATTGCCTCTGTGATGCCCCTTATAAAAGCTTACTGTCATGAAAAATTGAAAGAGTTGAATGTGATTCATTTCCTTGCAGTAGTGCGAAACTGTACAGAAACTTTTATTTGAAAGATTTTGATTGAAACAAAAAGTCTGAATGAGCTTATATAGTCCTATAAATGAACCATAAATCACAAGTGATTTGTGCAAATTTAATGGAGTGGTCTGTAATGTTGTTCAGGTTTGTGAAACAGATTATGATGCAGGTTTTTAATTAAATAGCCAGACGCTTATTGTAAAGTACAATGTAACTAAGTAGTGTCAAAACTGATAAAACTCTTTTTCCCCTCAAGAAAGTTGAAGTGAACAAAATTTCCCCATTCCATTTGAGGTTTCTTCCTCATTTGTCTTCACGACTTTTTTATTTTTTATTTATTTATTTATTGTTCTTTTGTTTTATTCAGTGGGTTTAATATATTGTTTGTCTTTTAGCAAATTGATATCTTTTTGGTGGAAGTGTAATGTGAAAGGGGACCGTCACAGTACCAACATTTTGAGCATTTTTTACCACATGTATTGTATAAAACAATATGCTACCCGCAAATCAGTTAACAAACAGCAGACAGACAAATTAGCAATTAGGAATAGCATAGAATTTCTTAACTAAAAAGCTGGCTAGTCTCATCTGAAGCTGCTGGAGACCAAAACAAAGACATAAGGCTTGAGTGCTGGGAATAAATTGATTAAATGGTAAATGGTCTGTACTTATATAGCGCTTTTATCCAAAGCACTTTACAGTATACATCACATTCACCCATTCACACACACACATTCACGCAATGATGGCAGAAGCTGCCAAGCAAAGCGCTTAACCTTGACCCTTTAGGAGCAATTCGATATGAACTTGACTTGGGCGAGGATCAAACCGGCAACCCTCAGGCTACAAGACAACGCTCTACCTTGCTGAGCCATTATGCCCCCAATTATCAGAAACATAATCTAAAGATAATGCTAATGTTGTTCTATATCTGCTAGATGGTAAGGTGGTAAATTATTGTTCCAAAATCACGTAGGATGTTCTGTTGCTCCTGAAAATGGAAAGAAAAAAAATGGAAAAGGTTTTTCTGAATATTTTGCCCCCCAAGGCTAAGATCTGAGTTGGAATTTCTTTCATTAAGTTAGTCTAAATAAAGAAAACCTACCCGAGTTATTCTATTAGAATACAGTAGCTATGGGAAACAGAAATTAGCCTAGAGGTGCAGTCAACACATCTGTCTGTATCATTAGGAAGACCATTATTGCCACCTGGCCTGGAGCTGTTCTTGACATTAAATTTCTTCCCTGTCTTACTTCACAAAATTCCCTCAAAAATGGAGTCATCCTATACAAATACCCTTCTTTAAATATTTAGACTTGAAAGTCCAAAATGGCGATCTTCTCCCCAGCGGATTAACAGTATTATCTTTGGCTGTCTTGGCCCGATAAGAATCTCTGTTGCAGACAAGGAAAAAACACACTCAAGGTCAGCAGCCCAAATCTGACCTTGACCTCCGGCAGGCTGGTGGCACGTATTAGACGCCCCCTAATGTGAGCAGATATAGGCAGTCAATGCCTTTATAAATGACTGGCTGGGTCTTACAAGATGTCATTGAAGGGGACACTGTTGCAATGTTAATACTGAATCAAATGTCAGTGTGAAATATGTGTTGTTAGTCAAAGAAGTGAGTTCATATGTGTTATTTATCACTTAAACACTACTGAGTTTACTTCATGTGTACTTCAAGTGATCAAATTATACACAAAGATTAAAAAAAAGAATCCACTAGAAACACAGCCTTTTTATTGAGTTAGAGAGTAGTTGTATGTGTTGAACTCTCATATTGTTTGTTTCACCCACCTAGACATTGCCCTAACTGAGAAATTAGGAAATTTTGCAGCCACTTCCTGTAGTAGCTGCAATGAATGTCATTTAATGTAAAAGCCATGTCATGTATGTATAGTGAGAAGGCATGAAATGTTTGAATAATGGTAACAAAATGCAAATCTTAAATAATTTCCTTCCCAAAAATGAACTGTTTGCATGCCACTGTATTGTATGTGTGCATGTATTTAATTTTTCTGTCTGTAGTTTAACTATTTTTTGTTTTATTACTTTGCTAAGCTGTAGTGACTTATGTTGTTTTGATGCATATTCTGTAACATCATGTGCTGCATAAGAACAAAATGGTTCATATCTGTTCCAAAAACAGAAGCCAGATGATATTTCACATGTAAAATAACTGTAAATTACTCTTTTTCTATATTTTCTAAGAAAAAAATATAATATAGAAAGATTTTTATTGACAGAATTTTCTTAAAACTAATAAAGAAGAGAAAAAAGCTGAACACAGTAGGCCAGTAAGAAAAAGTGGAATGTTGCCAGTATACTAGATCCTATTTCTTGCACACTGCAATGTCAATGTTTGTGGATGATTTACGTTTATATTGGAAACCGTGGCCACTATTATGTTTGTCTTTATTGTGTATTTTGACTCGTTTCTTCTTGGCGGGCAGAAGTTTACTCAAAAGATAATTTAAACAAAAGCGTAGGCTAGAAACGTATAGAATATAAATGGAATTATGTTGTGATTAACATTTATTGTGTTTTATATTGCAACAGACCAAATTCGGCAGCATTTTTCTGAGCTCCTCTGGAACATCCTTCCTTAATAGAACTGGTGTTTTCTCATTGACTAAAACCTACCATTCCCAAAAAGAGATCTATTGTTGTAACCTAGACACATTCACTACTTTTCATTTCCAACAATATGCATAATTTTTCTTTTGAATGTCATCTGGTGCACTTAGTTGCTACCTTAATAGGATATGCTATAGATTTATTATCTGCTACTACATAAACAATTATAACAATCTTTATTAGGGGAATTGAACATATTGTGATATTTAAAATAGGTTTCATTAGTCTGGCCTTTTTTTTCAAAGACACATAGTATGTTTACATGTCATGACAGCACAACAATGTGTTAGTTTGTGTACTGCCTGAGTCATAAACACAGCTATTTGAGGCTGAAGTTCACTCTGCTTTATAGTCATTTATGCACATACATGGATGCACAAATGCAATTTATTTAGGAAGATTAGTTCTTCGTAATTATTATCATGCAAAATCCTCACCCTCAAACATTCAGTTAACTTTCAAGTGTCTTAAACTGTTTTTTATATTACACAAGTTTTAACAGATCCATAGGTTCATGCTTCAAGGTGCGTTATTGGGTACTTTGCATCTCCATAACACAATAGCAATAATTGGTGACGTGAGTTCAGTAAACAACTGAATTTGAGTATAACACTATAAATACCACACTATAAACATAAAAGAGAATAAATAGAACAAATCTTTGGTGTTTTCAGGGTTAAGACAGGTATAAGTAATATTTAAACAAAATATCTATCTATCTATCTATCTATCTATCTATCTATCTATCTATCTATCTATCTATCTATCTATCTATCTAT
>JBAMHW010010425.1:0-10770 GCA_037177495.1 Rhadinocentrus ornatus | reverse complement strand
GTCAGAAAGAGTTTCAACTCCCATCTCCGGCAGAGCTTCAACCATGTCCCGGGTGAGGTGGGGGACATTGAGTCTGATTGGGCTGTGCTCCATGCCTCTATTGTCGAGGCAGTCAGCCGCGGCTGTGGCCGTAAGGTCGTCGGTGCTTGTCGTGGCAGTAACCCCCGAACTTGTTGGTGGACACCAGCAGTAAGGGATGCCGTCAAGCTGAAGAAGGTGTCCTATCGGGACTATTTGGCCTGTGGAACTCCAGAGGCAGCTGATGGGTATCGGCGGGCCCCCTCTGTGAGGGGGCATGGGAGTTTGCACAACCAATCTACATGTGCTTTGTGGACTTGGAGAAGGCATTCGACCATGTCCCCCAGGGACTCCTGTGGGGGGCACTCCCTGAGTATGGGGTGCCGGACCCACTTGTACGAGCAGTCCGGTCCAATCACAGGGGACCAGAGGGAGAGAGATTCAACTAACTGGTTCTTTGAGGAGTAGGCATACATTGTCTCACTACTGATGTAGTCTACTAAGAGATTCCTAATCTGCTGAATACACAGATTGTTTTTAGTTTTCCAGTTCACAAGGATAGTTTTCTTTGCGATGCCTAATGCCATGCGTATTATGTGTGCAGCGTTAATTGCTATATTAATGTCACCCAAGTCACCTAGTAGACACAGTGTGGGGTTTGCAGGAATATTACATTTAAACCACGTTGACATGTCTTCACAAACCTGGAGCCAAAACCTGTGAACAGGTGTGCAGGACCACAAGGCATGGAAATAGTTGTCAATGGTATTATCCGTGCAATGTAAGCAGATGTTTGATTGTCAGACCCATCCTGAACATCCTTTGTCTGGTATAATGAGTTCCATGCAGAATTTTGAATTGTAAACATATTTGTGACCATTCATTTTGAGTAAAGTCAGCCCCCCATTTTGAAGTTGGAAGAGATTGAGTCTTCCAGTTTAGATAATAGTCTATATGTTTTTGATGATAGCTTTGGGGTATAGAGGTTCAAGAATTCTGCTACCCTGATAGGCAGCTGCAAGTTTAGTTGATTAACGGTATATTTTTTGCATTTAATAGATTTAAGCTGGTGGTATTCTAAAAATTTTGTGTTGCTGATTCCATATTGTGAAGTGAGAATCTTAAATGACTAGAAGTTTCTATTTTCTGCTATATGTTCTAACTGTTATTCCTTTATTTTTTCATTGAGTGAAATTAATCATCTTTTTTTGTTTTGCAGGATATCAGGGTTGTTCCAGATGGGTGTAAGCTTACATGGAAAAAGTGAAGACTTGGTTATTTTTAGCCATGTGGAGATATATTGCAGCTTGTTAGCTAAGAAATAGTGATTAAAATTGGGTAAGCCCAATCCACCTCTATCTTTAGTCTATTGTAAAGTTTTTAGACTGATACGTGATGGCTTGTTTTTACATTTGGATATATGTGAGTCCAGTGACTTAAAACAGCTGGAAGATGGTTTAGTGGGTATTATTGAAAACAGGTAGTTGACTTTAGGTAGCACCATCATTTTAATTGTGGCAACCCTCACCATGAGTGTTATGGGTAAGCGCCTCCACCATGAAAGATCATCCTCTATTGTTTTAAGTAGCTGAACATGATTTAGCTTTCTAAGTTCTGATAACCTGGGGGAAATGTTAATGCCTAAATATCTAATGTTTCCTGACTGCATTGTAGTATTAGGTGGGTTTTATAGGTCACAGTTAAAGGGCATAACTATTGTCTTAGACCAGTTACTAGAGTAGTCAGATATTGATGAGAATTTGGTAATAAGTGTGATTGTCTGGGGAGGGATGTAGATGAATCCTGTAGGAAAAGTAATACATCATCAGCATAAAGACTTATCTTATGTTCTATATTTTTCGCATGGATTCCTTTCATCTCTTTATTTTGTCCTATGGCAGCAGCTAGGTATTCAATGAAAATAGCAAAAAGTGAAGGAGAAAGTGGGCAACCCTGCAAACAGAAGCTTGGAGAAGTTTGTTCGTTGGTCTTCACACATGCATTTGGGTTGTTATATAATATTTTTATCCAGTCTATAAAAGATGACCCTGTAGTGATTAGCCTCGTTAAACATTACAAATGCTTGGGATGAAAATATTAATTTTAATAATTACATAAAATTAGGAATTATTAATTAATTACCTCAGGGCACCACCACACAGATAGCTGTAATATCAATCTAATGGCTGTGTGGACACCATTAGAATACTAGATTAATTAATTCAATAAATTAATTAATACAAGCTAGTCAAATCAAATCAGTTATCAATCAATCAGTCTCAGGACGCTCAGATCGTGAATTCTAAATTTGAAGGGACCTATAACATGATTCAAAGGAGAGCATTCACAAAACCAGACCAGTTTAGGATAAATATTAAATATTTATTACTAGTCTAATCATGCATAAATGCCAGGGGGAAATATGTACATAGGGTCGAATGGGGAAACCTGGGGTGTTGATTAGACTAATGTTTGTGGAGTTGAAAAGGATTTCTAAATCCTAAAAAGAAAAATGGTCTCATCCGTCTAAAGCTGGGAGCTTAACTGAAAAGCTAAAATTACTTCACTAAGAACCAGACTGGACGACACACCAACCATTCCTGTTAGACAAGCAGAGAATGACCCAGGCAGGACTGGTCCGGACCAGAGGCGACTTACGACCGTTGTAGTGACACTCAGTTCACCAGGGAAGACTGGAGGGTGGTGATGAATAAAGTAAGCCGTTTGCTCATTTATTTATTTATTTATTTTTATCGCCATAACTTGAAACCTTTGATTCTCGGTCCCCGCTGTTCTCGTCAGCCGACACTGGATTGGCTTTGTGGATTGATAAGGACAGGCGATCTTTGAATGATAAAATGTTAATGAGATGTTTGCTAATGGAATAGCCACAAAGGAAAAGGAGCGATATGGAAGTTGACCATCCACAGAAATATGCAAACCTTTGCATGACTTGATTACAACTACTAAAATGTATTACTGATATAAGTAGGGACTTTTTGAGGGTCTGTCAAGGGCTAATTTACAACTATTAGTATTACTGTAGGAGCGGCTGAATACAGCAAAGGGCCTCCCCAGGTCTTAATACAACACAGGAAATTGTAGAACAGCAAACACTGTATCAACTATGTAATTAAAAAAAAATTATAACACTTGAGTCCCTCCAGGATCATTGTTTATGCAACATCCAGTAATAATGCTTAATGTTAATGCTTACTTATTGCAAATTGTACAGCCCTCATAATTTTCTTATGTTTTCTCTACATGTGGATTGCCTTTGCTGAATGTCAACTACCGCTCAACAGTGGCAGCTGCTGCACAGAACCTTATTACAGTGCTCACTCAGAACCTTTCTCAGGGACAGCACCAGCCAGCACAAAGAGGAAGGCAGGAACAGGGACCTTCCTCTGTAGATTAGGAGATGGCAAGGTTTTAGATAATATAGATTTTTTTAAGCTGTTTTAACTGCATTTTGACAAGTATGTGTTATAATTTTAACTATGCAACCATTTTTACTTAGTTTTCCTCAATGCATTCAGATCTTTCCCAGGGATTTTTGGAAAGAAAAGTTGTCTTGGGAAACGAAGGATGCATAATCCAAAGATTCATGAGCTACCATCCTCAAAGACATGGAAGCCTTTCAATTTCTATGTCTACCTGTTGAATTGTATTGCGGAAACAACACCATCCTCCTCTGAGGAATTTGAGCTTGCCCAGGCAGATCTGGGTAAAAGACATCTCACAATGTCCAGAGACATGAGCCATGGAGAGGTATAGAAGTATATAGATCTAAGATATGTCTTTATTACGCAGACAGCATAATATGACTATGTTTTCGCAGTTCTTTGGACTTCTTCAAAATGAGTAACTTAAGATGTATGGTCTAACTGGAGGATGGCTGCTCTACAAAGCTACAGGTAGGGGTAACAAATACACATAAAATGGTAGTCATTAAATTAGCACCTATGTGCAAATAACTTGAAATTATCTGTAAACCTGTATTTCCAGGTGGACAGGGTAAAAGGAAACGGACACTGGTCCCTCCTGATTCTGAAGGATTCACTTATACGTAGTGTGACTGGGGCTGGGAAAAACTTGCTGTATATAGTTCCTTTACAACAAGAATTTGACCATACACCATTACCTTCTGATGCAGTGGAATTCAAAAACATGCCCAAAGCACAATGCCAAACATGCAAAGTGAATTTGCCTTTGCAAATTTTGGCTCTTCTTGTGCAGCAATGCACAGAATCTGAGTTTTCAGCTGAGGATAGTGAGGTAGATAGATATACCATAGAATATATGCATTTATATGATGTTATTGCACTACATTTTTTATCTTAATCATTATACATTCCAGTATGTCTAATGTTATTTGTTTGTTTTAGGCTTATCAAAGCAAGGTCCAAATAGTTTTTTGTGACACCTCCTCCAGAGCAAACGGACACAGAGGAATCGGATGAAGAGGTAAATATCATAATGGTAATATAGTACAGTACGTTGATGTCACTATATTTAAACTCTTATTAATATTTAAAGTTTTATGTCAATTTTAGAAGCTTCCATGTCCAATCTGTAACTTGAAATTTGAACCACACTTCCTCGAAATCCATGCAAGCACACGTGGAGAAAGGTAACTGATATAAGTATGGCTATTCAAATTACATTACAGAATATAAAATACTGTACTTTTTAAAGAAAATATTTCTACACTGAGTCCACCTGTTGTACATTCATTAGAAGCAAAGATGATCTCACAATGGATGCGATTAAGGTGAACAAAGGAGAAGAGGAGCATATTAAAAGGTTAAATACATAAACACAGAAAACTACACACACTCTGAACTGAACAAAAGTACTTTATTCTGTTTTTTTCTTTTTCATCAGTGTTGATGATGTATTGAATACCATTTAGGAAAGAATTGATGTGGAGAAACAGTTCAACATCCATATTTCAAGAGCAAACATTCAGAAGGCCTCTCTCTGGTGCACTTCGAAAAGAATTTCTCACAGGTGAATCCAAAGAAGATAAATTTCTGTTATATGTCTTATCTACCAAGTGAGACCTGTCACAGTTGTGGTGTCACAATATTAAATATGACTTGGTTTTTCTTTTATTATTAAGATATCAATCAGTCCCTTATGTTGAGCATGGTTTGTCTTCTTGACAACCTCTGCTAAATTTGTCAAAACTGTCTGATTTTAGCAAAATATTCCAAGAAATTTCATAAATGTTCAAATAAATTTGTGGTGCTACTAGTTACTGAGCCACAGCAACACAATAAAAATGTCATAAGTATAGAAGACTGTTTTACAACACAGTTAATTTCTAACATACTTCTGTCGATAGAAATGGTGACCAGAATTGAGACCCGTTTCTTTGAGGGACCAACACACCAGAAAAGTCCACGCTACTCACTGACTGACTTTGACAGTGGAATCTTCAGGTATTTCTACATAAAGGCAAACTGTTGTTTCATGTAAAATTTTACAATATAAGCAATACACTCATGCTCCGTTCTTATGAGTAGGACTGTTGGAGAGATTTTAGCAGTTAGTTTGGCACAAGGAGGTCCTGCCCCTGTGTTTTTCAGCCCATGGGTTTACAGTTACTTCTGTAGCGGGCAGATCAACCCAACACTTCTTGACAAGAAAACAGTGGCAGATTCACAGCTGCGTTTGCTGATTGACCAGGTGCTTTATGGCAGGTATACATATTGTCTTAATACAAAATAATTTAAAATAATTTCATATGTTTATATTTTCAGGTGGAATCCTCAACTCAACAGTCAGTTGAGGGTCTGACCGATGAGATTTTAAACTGTGGGTTCACGGGAGCCATCTCAGTTCAAAACAAGGAGCTGATTGTCCGGTATGCCAAAGCATGTTTTTGTTTGTGTATATTAATATAAGAAAAGTAAGGCTTTGAAGATGCTATTTTGTTTTTTATTACAGAGCCATTATACTCCATGCCGTGCTTAGATTGCAGCCAATGTTGTAACAACTTGGGAAAGGTTTGCAGCTGTATGGCTTTCTTGAGCTGATTAAGCAGCACCCAGATACCTGCCAGCTTCTTTGTCCAACGGGAAGATGTAAAAGTGAGTACAAACTCAATTTCTCCTTAAAATGGATTTGTTTATACAGTGTTTACCTTTTGTGACACAGAAAAATATAAAATAATTTGCTTTGTGTTATAATCATAGGTTAATGCAGAGTTTGTCATGGCATCCATTCACCCTCAGCTAAATGTAAAGGGAACCACCAGGCATCAAGTTGTGCTGGAGATGCTTAACTTCATCCAAGACTTTCTTTATGAATCAGAAGGTAAATTGCTATTTTCTGTTAAGTGTATAGTTTTCTTAAGTTATACCTGGCCATGGCCACAATATTCATTTATCATTCTGTTAGTCTTAAATTAAGATTTTGCTATTTTTCCCCTTCTCCAAAATGTGAAGATTCTTCTAATTTCTCATTTTAAATCTGCTCTTATCCTACCAGAAAGTCCAGAGCATCAGGTGATGAAGGTGGCTCAAGATCTGTTACACCTGCCAGGTTTCTGCAATGGATCACTGGTCAGGGTCATATTCCGCTCCTTCCCTCAGAAAAAAAAGACTTTGCTGCAGTGATCCAGTTTAACCATGACTGTGGTGCTGACTTTGGAAATCACAGAATCTGCTATCCTGTTGTATCTGCATGTGCTAAGACCACCGTGCTGCCTGTCAAACACATGAAGTCCTATTAACAATTTAAAATGGTTCTAATGGAGGCTTTTCATCTTGGCCAGGAATTTAACAATGTCTAAAGTGTTACCATTGTCTTCTCCTGGTTTTGAGGTTTAACTCAAGCCAAACTGTTATGCAAACGGCTGTTTTTATCAATTTCATGTTCAAGTTAAAGAAACACTTATATAAGTTGTAAATTAAGTAAGTGGAGTGAATTCACAAAGGATTCACGGTTTAAAAGTTAGTCTTACAGCAGAGGAAACAAAATGCTGTTTGGAATGAGATTGCTGTGTCATGTCATGTCAGTCATTATGTACCGCTTATTCCATGAAGGGTCGCGGGGTAAGCTGGAACCCATCCCAGCATTGTATCTGGTGAGACTGCTGTGTTTTCACCAAAATTCCAAAGCTTTCTCAATGTTTCAACAAATAAACATATTAAAACAAACCTTCTCTTTTTGTTAAAAAGAGAAAATTATATTGAATCCATCTAGGAAACATGATTTATTGCAAAGTTCAATACATCCAAATAAATCTCTGCCCTGTGACTGAGATGGTCTTGTAACATCAATAGTGTCCCTTAGTCTTGCCATGTCATGCTCAAAGAGAGGACATTCAACAGATGGAAATATTATTCCAGGACTGGTCCCATCCAGCTCACCAGTAGAGTTTACATCAAGATCTGCATCCCCCATCTTCTGTGATGATAAAAATCAAATATTAAAAAAATGAAAATTCGGAGTCAGAGTTGAGAATTTTAATGCTGTAGAAAAGACACAGGCCTGACCATGTAAATGTTAAAATGTATATGCAGAGGAGTTGAATACTAAAAGCAGACTAAATGTACTTTATATGTGATGTGTACATCGTGTACGTAATGATTTAGCCATTAGGTAGATAATTAACATGTTTACATTGTTTTTTTGCTTACAGATAACGCCACAAGTGACATTGCTTTAAATTTAAATGGCAATAGTGCAAGAGTGCTATTTCCTGTTGTATTAGTATTTTGTCCCCCCATGTGCACATTTTTAAGCACACTTTAAAAAATTTGTTTAATTTTTATTAATTTCATTTTGTACCACTTCTCTGTCTGGAGAATCAACTGGATTCTGGAGGAGTCCTACTGTCCATAGCTGTTGTAGAGACAGATTGTGCTCTGTTCTTAAAGGGTGGTTATCCCAGCCTAGCCTAAAGACATCCAGATCCCTCTGCAGACGTGGAAGAAATGTATGCTGGGCACAAAACATGTGGATACCATCACACGGATCCAGAAGGCCTTCATCTTCAAGGTTATGAAGGGTGCACACTTGAAACAGCCATCCACACATCTCGCCACAAGTGCTCTATTCTGTTCAATGACATCTAAGTATGAAGAACTTCTATTAATTTATCTAAATATTCACCAACTTGAAAAATAAATGAAAGGGTGCTTTATTAATACCAGGGGAAAATCAAGAAAATATTAAAATATACCTTTGATTGTGAAACCTCTTGCCTGACAAGAAACTTCCTCTTCCACAGCCCCTAATGGTGAACATGCACCTTGCTATTCCGTTCCCCACCCCCTGATCGCCACACACTGAAAACAAAAATACCCATTAACAGTTTAAGTTTAGTAAATTTGGCTACACTTTTCTAAACCTCAAACACTTAAGAACACCACAGCTGAATAAAATACCACCAAACTCTGTTTAAAGCATACTTTTATGAGATACACAAAAAAAAATTATTAATCCTGAAGGAAATTTGGGATAGTCATTTAAGGTACATTTGATAAATGTTTGAACCATTTAAACATGACAGTCAACAACTGAATATGTATATTTCACACCTCTGATGTCAAAATAATTACTATTTCAGTCGTGAAGAATTATAAAACATCAGATTTGAAAAATATGGGTAAAAATTACTATTAAAAGAAATTATTTTCTTACCTTAATGGAAAGCCATACTTTTGTACAGCCTTCAAGAAGAAATCAAGTGCAGTTGTCGCTTTGTTATTAGCAGGTACATGATCTAGAGATAAAAATAATAAGTGCAAATGTAATCAAAACTTTTATTGTAACTGTACATAAAAAAACATGTTAATGACTTCAGGTATTGTTTGGTAAAAATAAACTTAAGACATTTATAAGATAAAAACAAACAAACAAAAAACAAGCTTCATAGGGTAGGAGAAGATGTAATCTGCCCTCCACCCAACTACAACAGATACAAAGAGACTCGGAGAGATTTTAAAAATTAGTTAGCTAAGCCTTTATAGTTACCAAATCTTCACAAACCAAACATGTTGGACGAGTTTGTCAGACAGGATGATCTGTATATCATACAGCAAGTTTTATTGTGAACCAATACACCAGTTTCTTACTTTTCAATTTTCATCATCTTGTTCTGTCTAATGTTTAAATAATAAAGAAATAAAGAAAATCACCTTTGTTGAGTAGCCATCAATCCCTCCAAATATCACCATCTGTAAAAAGAACACAACAAAACACAAATGCATACATTTATTAGGTAATGATAAACTAGGAAATGAACAGGTATAAATTAATCAAATAATCCAGTATTTAGCATTTACAGATCAGGTCAACATCATCCTAACTTACTAGTTTATGATTTGTGTCGATATGTACCAAGTAAAGAGGACCCTTGACGGAGTATGTCCTTCGGGTTACACATCCCCGCCTTGTAATTCTTAACAAAACACCGGGAGGGTCCACACGATGCATTGCTGAGGACACTCTTTGCCACTGTACATGGTGGCCCATGGCTTAAAGGATTCCTTTCATCATTCTATATCCAACATGTGGCGTTCTTGCCTTTACTGATAGGACTAAATTGTCCAGCTCTTCATCACTCAGTGTGCTATAGCACTGCTTTATGGAAATGCCATATTCATGTAAGCGACGTTTCACTGTCTTCACAGATATTCCCAGAAGTTTTGAAAATTGGGGCACTGATAAGGATATTTTTCTTAGTGTCTGTAGCTGATGAGGAGACATCAAATTTGGGTCGTCCCCGCTCTTCTTCCAACACTGGCACATGAGAAGGGGTCAATTCACTGACGTTCTCCATACTGACAAGAGTATGCACTCATATCTTGAGGAATCTCAACTTGGTTGGACAAAGACCTTAAAAGAACCATCTCGTGGTTGACAACGAACTGCAAATAGTTCTCATCAAGGGGCTGTCTGTGCATAACCTGGGAAATTTTATGCAGTACGTGATCGTTCGCGCCGACAGCGTTACCCGAAGAGGCCGCCATCTTTCAGTGAGGAACTACGTTTACTGAAAGCCACTTTGGGGTGCATGGGAAATGTCAACTTCTACCGGTTGTTTGAGGAAACTGCTAATAATTTATCACTCTTACCGGGTGATTTGTACATAGTATTAACTGAAACAGCTTTAATAATGTATTTTTTAATCAATGTATAATAATAGTGTACAGTAGGTGTTACATAGATTATCTCAATTTCCACGTTTCCTAAAGGCAACATGATAGAGACATCTGTGTTGTGCTTCAAATAAAACATTTTGGCCCTGATTTAGCTCCATACAGCTGGTAGATATTTACAAACACTTTCCTGCATTTTATGGTAAAGGCTGCCATGCAGTTCTCAGCTGTCTTGTATCAATTAACAAAGGGTACAGAAGCAAAAAACTTACACAGAGATAAGCTGAATTCTAAATCAGGTTTTTTTGTGGTTTATCATTTCTTAGGAATCCAAAGATTTGGCCAGGCACAGCAAGATTAATCCTTTGCTACAGGTATTACACAGGCTGAACTGTTTACCTGTTGTCCTTTTTAACACAGAACCACTGAGCAGGCATTGTTTTTAGCATTATTAAAACACTGTAATCTGTAGCGTTCTCATTCTGACACTGTTGGCCCAGTCAGGTGCTGTCCTCCTCGATGGACGTCCCAGCCCCATATGCCTGGCATACCGTGACATGTCCCAGTGATACCTTTAGCCGGCCAACTCTGCGCTCGTGTTCTTATCCACCTGCTGCATCACCCATTCACCTGG
>JBAMHW010010424.1:0-10820 GCA_037177495.1 Rhadinocentrus ornatus | reverse complement strand
CTTCTTCAGCTTGACGGCATCCCTTACTGCTGGTGTCCACCAATGAGTTTGGGGGTTACCGCCACGACAGGCACCGAATACCATGCAGCCACAGCTGCGGCTGACCGCCTTGACAATAGCGGCAGGGACATAGCCCACTTGGCCTCAATGTCCTCCGCCTTACCTGGGACATGGTTGAAGTTCTGCTGGAGATGGGAGTTGAAACTCTTTCTGACAGGGGACTACGCCAGACGTTCCCAGCAGACCCTCACAACATGCTTGGGTCTGTCAGGCCTGACCGGCATCCTCCCCCACCATCTGAGCCAACCCACCACCAGGTGGTGATCAGTTGACAGCTCCGCCCTTCTCTTCACCCGAGTGTCCAAGACATGCGGCCGCAAGTCTGTCGATCATCGAACTGTGGCCTACAGTGTCCTGGTGCCAGGTGCACATGTGGACACTCTTATGCCTGAACAAGGTGTTCATTATGGACAATCCATGAAAAGCACAGAAGTCCAACAGAAGTCCTTGGATTTAGATCAGTGGGGCCATTCCTCCCAATCACGCCCCTCCAGGTCTCGCTGTTATTGCCCACGTGGGCATTGAAGTCCCCCAGCAGAATGAGGGAGTCCCCAAAAGGAGTCCCCTTCAACACTCCTTCCAAAGACTCCAAAAAGGTTGGGTACTCTGAACTGCTGTTTGGTGCATAAGCACAAACAACAGTCAGGGCCCCACCCCCCACCTGAAGGCGCAGGGAGGCTACCCTTTCGTCCACCAGTGTAAACCCCAACGCACAAGCACCAAGCTCAGTGTCTCTCACCGGGAGCAACTCCAAAATGGAAGAGGGTCCAGCCCCTCTCAAGGACAAATGTTCCAGAGCCCAAGCCATGTGTTGAGGTGAGTCCAACTATATCAAGCCAGAACCACTCAACCTTGTGCACCAGCCTGCCAGGGTCCCCGCCTTTGGCCGCCGCCCAGCTCACACTGCATCCGACTCCTATGGCCCCTCCTGCAGGATTTGAGCCTATGGGAGGGTGGGGTCATGTCACCCTTTCGGGCTGAGCCTGACCGAGCCCCATGGGCAAAGGGCTGGCCACCAAGTGCTCACCTCCATGCCCCACCTCCAGGCCTGGCTCCAGAGGGGGGCCTCGGTGACCCACGTCACCTGGGTCCATGGCTTGTCATCATCATAGGGGTGTTTTGAATAAAGCAGAAACAGAACTTAACAATCTCCTTTTTTTTTTTTTTTAGTAAAGGGCTGCATTAACATGAAATATTGCAGTGTGTCTTATAGAACATACAGCAAAACAAAAATACAGTACAGCTTGAATGAGGCATTAGAGTAACATTTAAAGTTTGAGTATGCATACACCTTCGCTGAGAGCTCTCAGGAGTGCGGATGCTCCCTTTTTGGTTAAGCAGTTGGCGAGTTGTTCTTTGGCGGCTGATCAGACAATCTGCTAAACTGTCCCAGAGTCTAACAGCTCCTTCATGTTGCTGATCTCAAGACGCAGTCTTTTTTCTGTGACAGACTTTCTGAATTTGAGTGCATCCAGAAGATGATTGTCTGTTACACACACAATGGGTAAACTTTTGCATGAGAAGTTACCAGTTATGATTTCTGAATAACGGTAGCAAGAAAAACTGCACTGTCAATCCCATCTCCAAGTGCTAAAGTCTCTTCTGCTAATGTACTGCGCATAACTCTCCGAATACGTTTTGACTGCCAGATGATGGGTGAGAATTTCCATTTTCACCCATGAGCATGATGAAATGCCCACCCTGTGTACCACCATCAGAGAGGTTTCCCATAGAGGAATCACTAAACACTACAAGTTTGAGGGAGCATTTCTTTCCTAGGTACTGAAACCTCAATCTGACACTCTCTGATTTAAGTTTTCTAATGAGCTTGTTTACACAATGTAGAGTTTGAACAGTAGCATGTTTAGTGCTAGATGCCACGCTAGAAATGTCACACAACATGTCTGGTCTACTCTGCCTTTTATTTTAGCATGTCTACTTTGTTGTCAGTTAGTGTTGCTTCAGTCTGTGTTGCTCTTGTGGGATCTATAGAGATAAATAATGTATTTTTAATGTATTTACTTTGTTGTACATGTATCTCATCCTACACAGAATGCATTTCCATTCCTATGTAATTGAAGTTGCTGTTCTCTTCTGTACCAACCTGGAAAGCAGCTTTTTAACTGAGGGATAACTTTTGTGGAAAATGCATCTGTGTCCTCCCAAATAAAGTCATCTACATGAGATGCCGGGATTCCTGTCACCTGACCACACTGATGTAACCAGTAAAACACAGCTGGATCTACTTTTGACACAGTGGCTCCTAACTGTTGCATGGCATCTCTGACTCTATTGTACCAGTGCAAAGAAGCATCTATCAAACCATAAACGCATTTCTTTAACTTCCACACTGCTCCATTGCTCTGTGCCTCCTGAGGAGGGTGGATGTGAATATCTCTTGTCAGTGTCAGTGACACTTAATGTCAATGGAGTTCAGCTGCCACTTGTTTTGACATATGACAGCCATGATCATCTTCAGAGATTCTGTGGCACATGTAGGTGAGTCTTTTGGAAGGTCTTTGGTATTCACCTCCTTAAAACCTCTCGTGTGTCGTGCCTGTCATCAACTGGCCGCAGTTGTTTGCGAAGGGCTCTTTTGATTCTCTCAGAGCATTCGGCCTCTGTAAATGCTTTTCTCATTGCATGTAGAGTTGTGATGTGCTGAGCTACCCAGGAGCTGACAGTGGTTTCCAAGGCTGGGGTTTATCAGTGAGCATTGAGGTCAGTCTTCTTAACTTTCAGCAACATTTCAGTGAGAGATTGTGCCTTTCCAAAAGGCCATTACTCCATGGGCTGTAGGCTGCAGTAGTTTTAACCTCAATAATAAACTTTTCAGCCATGTCTTTTATTTCTTCATTATTGAATTCACCTCCAAAAAGCCTGCGTGGAGGGCCATGGACACTGATCTGAGTCTCACTCACTTCCTTTTCGTCCTGACTACTGTCTCTTAAGTTCACACAATAGTGCCCAGAGGATGTTAGCTGAAGTTTAACTGGCTGTTTAAACATTGTTGCCTTGTCATGTGCAATGTCCAACACAGCACTTGCTCTCTTCAGTGAGGCATTGCTTAAAAGCATTGGTATGTTTTCTAGGACAACCTTTGTTTTTATTTTGCACCTAGTTACAGCCTCAGGCCTGTGCATCTGCTGCGGCTCATGCAAATACTGCTGTGCGTGAGCGATTCTACGATTGGCTGCCGCTCAACCTCAAGTCTCCTCCCTCCGCTGTCCGGATTGGTCTCTTGCTGTCCCAGACACCAGCTGACTGGCAACCTGGAAGGACTCCACATCCATATATACTGTGAAGAAACCTCCTGTACAGGAGACACTCAGTGCGCCAAGTGGAATTACTCTTTGTTAGTGAAAGAATTTGGCTTGTTGAATTATAGAAAGAGATTGGTTTGTGCTGAGATTTTCTGATCGACTGGTTTGAGTGAAAAGACTCTCTCGTTTAGTTTATTATAGTTTGACTGGTTCTTATTTAAGTTTGTATTTTGTGAGTAGATTAACGCTCTCGTTAAGAGGAGCTTTTTGAGTTTGTGTAAATTAAGAGATTAAGTAGAGGATAATTGTATTTGTAATTGTAAACCGTGTTTGGTTGGTTTATTTATTTATTAGATTGAGCATTTACACTCTTTTTGGGACACCTTTTGTTAAATTTTTAATTGTGATATTACTAGGATTGTTTTGTTTGATTTTGTTTTATAGAAACCCTTTCTGTTATCTTTTAAAAGACCCCGGTGTGTTTTGATTTATGTTATGTATACCTTTTAATAAATATTGTTATTTTTGTACAACAGTAAGTTGTTCGCTTTTGTTTCTGTTTCCCTTGACCCTAGACAGGGGAGTCGTAACAACCTGGTCTGCCCTTTCTTTGCTGGTAGAGTCACTTTTCTTGTGGAAGGAAATAACTTTGCCATCATCGAATCTAAATTACCTTGCACTTATTTCATCCACTATTTTGTGTAACTCACTTTGTGGCGGTCCATTTGTGCTATCCTCAAGCCATTTTTCCCCACACACTGTTCTTGTGCAGGCTGTCAATCACCGCTGACCCTGGAGCTTCCACCATGAAGATTTCGGCATAAGACAAAGTTTAATTGGAAAACAGTGTAATATTGCATTCTTCGTATTCACCTTTTTGTCCCTCATCTTCTGTCAGCTTGACACTTTCTCTTTTGTGTGGACAGTCCTTTGCTCAGTGAAATGTGCTCTGACAAGCTGCACATCTCGTTCTCCTGCCACATTAATCAATTGGATTTGTACCTTGCGTCGCTGTTTTGGGCTGTAGGCTGCTAAATTTACTTTCATTTTTAAAAGTGTATCTCGTGTAATAGAGATCGCATTCACTATCTGCACTCATCTGTAGCGCGCTGCTGCCCCCTCGTGTTGAAGTGACATCTCGAAAAATTCTTTTCAAAGCTGATTTCATATCAGCAAAGGAAACGTTTGAGCAAGCTGTCAGCGCTAGCTGCTTGTTTTTTACGTTGAGACCAGCCGTATCCAGAAGTTTAAAGGCAAACACAGCATCTGGGAGCTCCATTTTAAATGAAAACTCAAACTCGACAGTGTAATCCACCATAGACACACCGCTCTCTCTAGTGATCCAATCGAACTTCCGTAAATGCTTCGTACTGTCAATCCTTCTCTTTTTAAGAAAACACAGAGTCCAATTGTTTCAAGAGTGTAGCCATACCAGTGTCGGAATTCAAGCCATAGCGGCATTCTCCAGCGCACTTTCCCTCGCTCTGCCGGTGAGTGACAAGGTAACTGCTGGCGTTTCTTTGTTTTGAGGTCGGTGACTCGTCTCTATATTTCAATCTCATTTTTCCAAGTTTCATAAGATGTCTTCATGTCAAATGGCGGTGGAATCTTGTTGCCAGCAGCAGCCATCCTCTGCTACCAATGTTAAGTCCAATAACCAGAAGTTAGAGAAGAACTTTTACTACCATTGTTGTTTCTCTCACACTTTACAACTCCGAACTCAAAAAGTTCGAGTCGAAAAAGACTCAAAAACACTCCGCGCATGCGCTAAAGCAGAAACACAACTTAACAATAAGTACTAATAATGATTAATGCTATAGGTTCTGTATGTTTATTCATCTTTCTTGAACCTCCAGATTAAGCATTGCGGTGTCTATGGCATAAACAAAATGGTCCCTGATCTGAAAATTCTTGGAAAACTGAATAAATTCGGAAACAATGCCAGTTAGAGAACAGGCCTGTTTTCATTGTACCCCTGAGTAAGCAGTAGATGCAAAGGAGACATGCAAAGACACCTGAACATGTGTGCTGACGGTGCTTTCTATCAACTGAGAAAGACTAATACAGTGTACCACGCACTTTGTTGCACAAGTGAGACCTTTTAAAGGCATTTAATAGCATAAAGTATGATGACATGAAAAAACATATGTGAACGTTATTTTCGGATTTGGATTTTGGAAGAACTTAGTTGGATGGATTGTCCTTGAAAAGGTATTAACAGAGCAGTGCTGCCAATAGACACGCTTAGAAGGGTCATATACCTTAAAGGAGTTATCACCCGGAAGTTGCACTTTTACAAGTTAAAACATGTGTATTGGTTTTGGACCGAAGTGTTAACTTCCCTGAAAGTCTTTCTTTTAAAGACGGTTGAGTTTTTCCATCTGGGCCCTGTGTTCACAGCAGAACCGTCAACAAGGGTAAACTCTCGCAAACGCGTGATTTTAATTTGCTTATGCATTTAGTCATCACAGGATTTAGCCAGCCCCTCTTCCATGCTCATCCTACCGCAGTCGCCATAACAACAACTTGTGTGAGGATGTCGAAACAGTGCTCCTATGTCAACTGCTCGGTTGTCAGTTGTCAAAACCAACATCAAAATGTTTTTAGAGTCCCTGTAGCAGCGGACCAAACTACCAGGGAAAAATAGATTAAATTTATTTTTGGTAATAATGTACCTGCATCTCTGTCTGCAGCGCTCTATGTTTGTGCTAAACATCCTGCACCTAAATGTTTCAGTAATTTGGGACAATTTAAGGCTAAGATGGCATCAACCCTGCGTTTGGAAAGAGGGGCAATTCCAACTTTGAGCGGCTCACCATCAATGCAATCGGTAAGTTTTTCCTACTGATATAAAGTTATGCTTTACTGTGTCTGAGATGTGAGCTAACCTGACGAAGCTAATGCTTATGCTAACGCTAATGCTTAGGAACAAGCCTAAAAGTATAACCCCCTGCAATGTACAAATGAGCCCTGTGTTTTCATTTTGCTGTAAACGTGCTTCTTCCACCATCTTGGTATCTTCACTCTCAGGCTCGAAGTCTGGTTCAAACAGAAATGGCTGAATTCCATAAGCTGCTGCTCGGTCAGGTTCGCTCACTATCACTAAGGTGTTGATGTTTTGGAGTGGCAAGCCCCCCTTCTGACTCTGGGCACCTCATTAACATTAGTCAAAAGCTTGCATGAACTCTCACAAGACAAAGTTGTGGAATGAGCAAAGGTTCAGAACAAGCTCAATGTTTGTTTTGTTTTGTTTAATAAGTTTTCAAAAAATATTTTAAAACACTTACAGGACAGGGGATACGTGAAAAGACCTTTAAGAATTCTTTTTGCCTCTGTTAGAATGATAAATGATAAATTTGTCATTTTCCCTATTAAACTAAAGAAGTTTGGTACTGAAAACTTACTGAAATTACCTATTAGATGTTCATTTTTAAAAAAATAATTTAATCAAAACAATAAATAAAAAAAACCATTTCAAATGTAAGCATTATGCCTACCTTTCTTTCTTCCATAAAATGTGCTTGTTGAGATGCTAGCCACTTTGCAAAGCCAGGAAAAGGAAAGTTGGCAAGGCCACACCCCACACATGTGATTTCATCTTAAAGCTAAGGCCTCCCTCTCTAAGAAACAGTAGGACTTAGCAAAGTGGCATGTATAGTATGAAAGAGATGATCAGAAAGTAAATGTATACTACAGTGCACAAAAATGTATTGCTGGGTCTCAGGAGGCTAAGGAGGTTTGTAGTCTTCCTACACATCAAACAGTGCACAGTTTGTGGAACTGAAATATCTTCACACATAATTGCGCTTTGGACTGAGTGAGCAATGAGACAGCAGGAGGCTGCTGCAATGCTCCCATGTGCCTTTTTTCCAAAGAAAACATTGGCAGTGTTCGGTTTGTGAAAAAACCAGAGGGCAGGTATTTTTTTAAAATGTTTTATTCATGATAATAATGACAAGCTTATACATCGGCCCATGCATGCTGGCTACAGGGCATCTGGTCACAGCTTCTAGTTCCTGCCTGTGTTTGGGACTGAAAAAAAAAGCATACAATGTGTCAATGTACGTCTAGAAGTGACTTGCTTGAGTGATTCTTTTCATGACTGTGTCATGGAAGGCAAGTTCCAGCTTGCTGTTTATGCGGTGTTGATTCTATCTTGCAAAATAAAACATTACAAGCCTGATTTTGGAATTGAATGCGGATGTAATCAATGAGGCAATAATCAATGTCTACATATCTGGAGACTTGACAGCTAGCTTCGCTGACATTTCCCCTACAATCAACATGTTTCGGCAGGCTTTGTCTGAGTGCAACATGTTGCCTAGATTGAGTGCATTTAGCTGCTGAAGCTCAACCAGCACTTAATAGATTTTGAACAACAAATCATTCTTGCAGATTGTGTAGGCAGTGCTCAAGCAGCACTCCGTTACCTTTAGTCTTGTATCGTTTGCTTTTATCCACAGCTCTGCGCCGTTATCTGTGGCCCATTCAATGACCTCTTCCACCCTCTTCATGACAATGTCCTTACATTATAAATACGACTGACAGTTTTCATGGTTACTGATCTTGGTTTTTAACCTTATGGCCACGATTCTGTTATTGAGCGCTGAATCAATATGAACTTTCTCTTGAATGAGGGGACCCAAAGCGTGGACATCCGAACAAACTGAGCACTTAACCAATCCATCATCATTGCTTACAAACCATTCACGTCCATCTTGAAAAGTGATCTGGCTTAAGGCAGCCTCCAACCAGGCCTGAGAGGCAGGGCAACTGCAGCTCCTTGTCTAGTGATGCTGGCTGCTGGTTTTTATTGTCTTTGTCAACCTAAGTTGGCCCTGTAATGTTACCATGGCTGTTTCACCCACCATCTACTCTTGACCTTTTCTTTTATTTTTGTGACACAAAAAAATTATGAAATAGTTTCTTGACGTGTCATAACTACTGTACAGACTGTCTCATTCTCTTCGGATAACCATCTGACTAGCACGCCCTTTGAAATAGATCCAAAAGTCTATTTTTTTATCAACTTGCGCCATCTACCGTTAGGAGTATTTTATTGCTGACTTCGACCACTTTGACCAGAAGCTGGAATATTAGCTACTCTGTTGGACCAGAGGAGGGGACAAAATGTTTCCCCCTAGGGATTTAAGTTTACAAGTTCCTGGAACTATAATTTTAAACAATTGTTGTCCTGTGACTTTCTCTAGATGTCCACCGCAGTTTTTTTTATTTTTTTTGTTTGTTTATCCTTAGTTTTTCCCCCTTGCTGGCACTAGCACTAGTTTCTGGTGCACTTTATTCATTTTAAGCCAGCTGACAAAAACATGTCTGATATGCTTCTTTCTTATTTTCTAATTTTAAAAAGATGGCCTTGGATTTGCTTCATTAATAAATAGAAGTCTGGCTAATTAATATCAGATGTGAACCTCTCCACAATTTGATACTGAAATAAACATACTTGTAAAAGTTTACTCAGTTTTTCTTAACATAAAAGCATCACTCTTAAAACATCACAAACATATCCAGCGTATGTTGCTGTTGCATCACTTAATCGGCTGCATTTTCCAGAAAAATTTTACAGTGGTGAGCACGAGCTCCATTAGTATAGATGTTGTGTCAATATTTTCCTGTAGGCCATTTACAAAATTATGTGAATAGAGGCTTAGTAAGTGTGATAGCTGCAAATATTTTGCACAAGATCTATTCTGCTAAAAACCGAATGAGTCATTCTGAACTTTACGGTCTGCCCTGGTCATCACCGCAGTCAATCCCCCGAATACTAATCAGTCACACCTGCAATCAATCTGAGCCCTGGGCTTTATTTACTCCAACTCCATCTTAACTCCCCGTCAGACCTCGTTGCAACTTATTTGGACTTTCCTGTTTACCCCTTCCCGGTCCCGACTCACCTGGCTGATCACCTGACTCCAGTGTTTGCTCCAGGGCTACTCCTTATTGTAAGAACCTGTGCAAGATCTGTGATTGTAATAAATCCTTGCTCATATCTGATCTGTCTGTGTGAGGTCCTTCACAACACATACTTGCGTGTGTCAGTTTAAGGATGTGCAGCTGCAATTTGTACAAGCTGCAGTCAAGAAATAAAAAGCTGACTCACACCAAAATAAAGTGCATTACAGTAATCCAGCGAGGTGGTTACAAAGGCATGGATTACTGTTTCAAAGTGCTAAAAAGTGCTTAATTTTGACCAGCTGCCTCAGGTGAAAGAAACTGGATCTAACAACTGACTAAATCTGGTTTTCAAGCTTTAGTTCAGAATCTATTTTAAAACCCAGGTTTACAATCTCTGGCTTGCAAGATAATTTCAAATGATCCAGATCTACAGGAGGAACACCAGCAGTACTGGGTCCAAACACCATCACTTCAGTTTTAGAATCATTAAAACAAAAGTTTAGTGCCATCCAAGAACATGTTTGTAGAGAGTTCACAAAAAGCCCATCCTTCTTTTTAAGTGGAAGAATTGGGCCCAAAATGGATCCTTGCGGGACTCCATATGACAGTGCAGCACAGGAGGACTCGCAATCCCCTAGACAGCTCTTTTGGACTAGACTAAGATTTTAACCTTGCACCTTCTTTGTGATGAAAGAGGACTGGACTGGATGGCTACTTTGAATTACGTAACCAGTTGGGCTGTTAACAAAATATATTCTCCTTCTAACTTCAAGACCTACTGTTAGTCTGAGAATAAATAGCTGTGGCTTGTAGGATACCCATTATAAACAAATCTGATTATCCTGGCTGAAATCTTAAATCCAGGCTTCCTTATTTGGTCTTTAAAATGCATCTCCTCTTTGGGAGACCTCTAGGAGCATTAGACTGTGAGAAAACAGGCTACGTCAAATGTTTCCCATATGGTAAAATCTAGACTTATAAGGATAATAACTGGCCCCCAATGTGGACTTTTCAGAAGGCTTGAAAAATACTTTTAGGTTTCCAGGTAGGGAATGGTACATATACTGTATGTATTGTTCTTTAAATGTTAAGGTACAATTTTAGGACATAGTCTGTTAGTGAAAAAGGAAAGAAAAAAATATACGTGGATAAGTGCATTTTGATTTATTTTTACACAGTATGATATAACATGCACTAATGTTCTGATTTGTTTCACATTATCCTCAATCAGTTTTACTAGGGATGCAAGTACCTAAATGAAATACTTACATTTTGACAAGATTTGCATTTTGGATCTAAGAGCTCTGCTAGGTTTTACTTCTCTGAACATATCACAGATGTATTCTGGGCCTAAACCGTTCTGGGATTTGTAAACGATCAAAAGGGTTTTAAAATCTATTCTGTGACTAACTGGAAGCCAGTGTAAAGATTTTATAACTGGTGTAATGGGTTCAGAACTCTTAGTCTTGGTTAAAACCCTAGCAGCAGCGTTCTGGATGACCTAGTCGTTCAAATCAAATCAAATCAAATCAAGTTTATTTGTATAGCCCTATATCACAACAAAGTTGTCTCAGAGGACTTTAC
>JBAMHW010010423.1:0-10829 GCA_037177495.1 Rhadinocentrus ornatus | reverse complement strand
TATAAAATCAACAGTATAGGTTACATCACAATTAAGTAATACTGTGTTGTTTACAGCAGAGGTCCCCAACCCTGTTCCTCATAGCCCACTATCCTGTAAGTCTTAGATGTCTCCCTGCTGCAACACACCTAATTTAAATTAATGTCTCATTAGCAGACTTGAGCAGTGCAGAGTCGTTAATGTGAATCAGGTGTGTTGCAGCAGGGAGACATCTAAGACCTGGAGGATAGTGGGCCTTGAGGACCAGGGTTGGGGACCTGGTTTACAGCTCAAAAAACACATTTTTGGGTGCACTGCCCATCTGAATCAATGTTCAGAAACAATGCTCCTAACACTTCCATGTCACATGCTTCACATGTGCTTGAGCAGATTGGCTCGAGCATAACATCACTAGAAATACAGGGTTTGATTAGATATACAAACAATTTTAGCTCAAGAATTCCACTCTTTTCCTAAGAATTTGGACTATCACACAGCAGAAAAATGCTCTATATTCTCTTTTGTAAACTTAAGCTTAGGCTACTTCCAGAGTTCTGGCAAGATGACGAAAAAGGAACAAGCCCTCTGAGAAAGGAAAAAAAGAGCAAGTTTGAAAGCGGCAGCGGTAAAAAAAGAAACCTTAAGGAATTCAGTGGGTCACCTCTCTCAACACCCGCCAAAGGTGAACACCCCAGAAAGTTGACTAAACCCAAAGTTGATGATCGCCAGTCTTGCCAAATCCATTGAATTCAATGCAGCTAAAGTCTGATGCCCCCTTCTGGCCAAACAAGTGGGGAGAAAATTTTTTTTTGCCATGGCACTAATCACCAGGGGCCTCATTTATCAAGCTGTGCGTAGCAAAGCAAACTGCAGGTGGCGTTTGCGGCGCAAAAATGAAATTCTGCGCACTTCTACTTTCAGATTTATTAAAGAGTGCCTACGCACGTCCTACACCTGTTTCCGTTCATAAATCCAAAAAAACTCTAAAGCGGCCGCACGTAAGGAAACGCCTTTCCACGCCCACATGTTAGCGATAAATGGTCAGGTGGATGCCTGTAATACATATTCATCACATCATTTGCATCATGGCTTGGAAGGAAAAAGGAGAAAGGAGGAGGGATTTTTTGGGGTGTGAGACTGAGATCCTGATGGACGATGTTGGAAAATGTAAAAATGTTTCATTGGTGGGCACGGCGTGGGCATTATGTGTGTCAGAAAGGCAGAATAGTGGCAGCAGGTGGCAGATGCTGTCTTTGCAGTTTCAGAAGGGAAGAAACGCCAGAGGCATCGGAAAGTGCGGCTGGATGTCTCAGTCAGTAGAGCATCTGCCTGCCATGTAGGAGACTGAAGTACGAATCCCACAGGGGGAAATTGTTTTGGAGAAAAGCGTCTGCTAAATGACCGTGATAATGCCAGTAATTTAGTCATTTGTCTTAATGCATAAATGTACAGATCCCCCCATCCACGCCATCCACCCCCACCTCGAGCGTGCACTTTTAGGAGAATTAAAATTCCTTCATTTTTGCAAACAGCTTTGATATCTAACATGTGGTGTGAAAGGTAATAGTGGATTGTGCACAAATGTCACATTTCACAGCATTTCCTTGATTTTATTCTGTACCGGTGGTGTCGCCGTTTCACGTTTCTCTAGACCATGTGCGTACGGCTTGGTCAGAGTTGTCATGATGGTAGGAACATTTTCCCGTCAAGTTTGGTTTTCATAAATTGACTAAATGTGCCATACGCTGATTTTTGTTCCAATGCAAGCTTGATAAATAAGGCTGATGGAGGTGGATGATGGTGATGGATGATGGAGGCAGATGATGGAGGTGGGTGATGGAGGTGGATGATAGTGATGGATGATGGTGATGGATGATGGAGGCAGATGATGCCACCTTAGTGGCCCCACCTGCCAAGCACTACATGGCATGCCCCCCAGATGTTGTTTGTGTGTTGGTTTCTTGTGTTTTGGAGTCTAAGTACAAATAAAATTGAGAGCCATGTTGCCACAGGGTGAGCTGAAGAGGCCACTAAAATGGCCCCCTCCGCTCCACCCTGCATGGCTCACACACCTCCAAAATCCCTACATGTGTTTGTGTGTGTGTGTTTGTGTGAGAGAGAGCGGGAAATAAAAGGGGTCTGGGGATGTGAGTCCAGAGGGAAGCGAACCTTGGCCTGGATGGTGAGCCTCTTGTGGCATTAGGCACCCCCGCTCCCCGGGAGGTCCCCAGGGCAAGACAGGCCAGAAGCAGCCGCCCCCCATGACTGAGTCATACAGCAACTGCAGCCAATGGGCCGCCACCAACCCCAGAATGCAGCCACTCCCCACATGCTAGGGGGGAATGAGAGGAGAGGGAGGAGGACAGCGGGAGAGCCCAGACCCATGGTACACCATACCCAGCCCCCACATACCCCCCCCCCCCTCCCCCGACAAGTGCATGTGATCCCTCCCCACCACAGATACACACCTATGTCCTTGCACACTCCCACTCATCCTAGCACACACTCACCTTCTCACACACATATAGTATAAACATACACACAGCAAAAAAACTTCCCAATCTCACTCTCCAACACCTACCCCTCCCTCCCACCATGCCCTGTGGGAGATGTCCCCGATGGACCAGAGGACGGCGCACCCCAAATCCGGTCTCCACCACCATCCCCAGCCACCCCCCATCACCTCCCACCCAGATGCGGCCAACTGGGCATCCCCCCCAGGACCAGTAGCCCCGCATCAGCTCAGCCACCCCATGTCCTGGCCCCCTGGACAACCATCTCCCTCTGCCCGCCCCCGGCGGCATCCCAAGGAATAGGGGTGTGAAAGGTCCCCATTGCCCTCACCCTCAGAGAGTGGGGAAGAAGAGGGGTCTGGCGATGTAAGTCCAGGGAAGCAAACTTCCCCCTGGGTGGTGAGCTGCTAGCAGCACTAGGCACCCCTGTTCCCCGGAAAGCCCCCCAGAGCACGACAGGCCAGGAGCAGCCACCCCTCTCATGACCGGGCCACGGAGCGACCGCAGCCAACAAGCTGTTGCTGATCCAAGAATGCACCCACCCACCACATAACCAGGGGGGAAGGAGAGGAACGGGAGGGGAATAGTGGGTGAGCCCAAATCCATGGCGCACCACCCCCAGGCCCACCCAAGCCTCCCCCACAGGCTCATGCATACTCACACACACACCTACACATATACACACATCATCCAAGCAAAACACACACACACACACAACATACAAACGTACCTGTCTCACACCCTAGCACCTCCCCCTACCAATCCCCTAAACCCCACTCAGCCCCTCTTCAAACCCCTACACCCCTCCTGGTAGCAAGGGTGGCAACCAGATACCAGGACATGCACCAACCCACACCATGGCAGCACATCTGAGCAGGCCCAGACCCCCCGGCACATATGGACCCCACCACCCCGAAGGAAGAGTGGGCCACCCCCAGGCACCAGAGCCCTGAACCCCTGCCCAGCCCACCCCAGAATAGTCCGGCCACCCGGCCGAGGGCCAATGCCCACTGACCGACCCACTTGTGGCCTCACCCCCCACCACGAGACGACCCCAACCGCTAGCCCTCACAGCCACCGAATTGGCCGGACCTAGAACCGCCCCCACCGCAGAGCAGCCCGCTCCCGCAACACAGGAAACCATCAAGAACCCACAACCACTAGTCACTCCCCAGCATTTTTCAACCCCCAAAGGTGACAAGGTCACAGTCCTCCACCTACACTAAGTGATGGAGCCAATAGTGTAATGGGTTGACATAGGTATAAAAACAGTAACAAGGTTTACAATAAATAGTAGAACATAACAATTCATTAAAGAGTTAAATAAGGGTTAAAAATATATTTTCATACTTTGTTTATAAGGATTTTGTCATTCCGTTCAATACAATCCATTATGCACAGGTTAGCAGCTAATAAGCCTTAAATCCTGTTGCTTGGTTGGGTGGGGTGGCTTTGGGTTCGTGCTCCAGGGTTGCTGTTGATGGCCCGGGTCTCTGGGCTGCCCTGGTCTGCTTCTAGCTTCCGTAGAGGTCGCATTTGCATGATCTCACTCATCACTCCTCATCTCTGATAACTCCTTGTTCCTCATCCTCTGCATGCTGACACAGTCACTGAGTCGTCCAGGGGGTTTTTACGCTAAGAGATTATTTTTCTTTTTTGTGTGTGCTTGTGTCTGGTCAGTGTTGTGATACGTTTGTAATATGTCTTTTTGATTTGGTCATTATTTAAAAACTCTTAATCACTGGCAGCTTTGCTTTTCTGTAAAAGCTGTAAGAAATTTTCTGGTGTGTTTATGTACAAATGTGGAAGTTTGTTAGTGTGGACTGTAGAGGCGTTGTCTTCTGTCTGTGGTGTCTTTGTCTCTTCTTTCTTATTCTTTCTGCTTTCCCTTTAGCTTCTTTTTGCTGTCTTCTTTCTTTTTCTGTCCCCCATGAATCATTGATTCCATGATTCAAAGTAAATAAATAACAGTAAATAAATAAATAAAGGAATCAGACTATCAAGAGGAGCCTTAAACTTATAAGCCTCCCCTTGGCAAAGCAAAATTGTTCAGAACAATACAGCAACCAGACTATCATTCTGCTTGCTATGATGCTGGACAAGACAGGTTTAAAAAAAAAAAAAAACATATTTGTGACCATTCATTTTATTTAAAGTTACTGGATAAGTCAGCCTCCCATTTTGAAGTTGGAAGAGAGATTGAGTCTTCTAGTTTAGCAAATAGTCTATATGTTTTTGATAATAGCTTTGGGGTATGGAGGTTCAAGAATTCTCCCACCCTAATCGGTAGCTGCAAGTTTAATTGATTAATGGTATATTTTTGACATGTTTAAGCTGGTGGTATTCTAAAAATTTGGTGCTGCTGATTCCATGTTGTAAAGTAAGAATCCTAAATGACAAGAAGTTTTCATTTTCTATTATATGTTCTGTTTTATTCCTTTATTTTTCCATTGGCTGAAGTTAATCATATTTTTGTTCTGCAGGATATCAGGGTTGTTCCAGATGGGTGTAAGCTTATATGGAATAAGTGAAGACTTGGTTATTTTTATTATTTTTTATTATTATTTTGAAAAACCACAGTTAATGGGCATAACTATAGTCTTAGACCAGTTAATAGAGTAGTCAGATATTGATGAGAATTTGTCAATAAGTGTGATTGTCTGGGGGAGAGATGTCAATGAATTCTGTAGGAAAAATTATACATCATCAGCATAAAGACTTATCTTATGTTCTATATTTTTGGCATGGATTCCTTTAATCTCTATTTTGTCTTTTGGCAGCAGCTAGGGGTTCAATAAAAATAGCATAAAGTGAAGGAGAAAGCGGGCAGCCCTGCCTGGTGCCTCTCTGCAAACAGAAGCTTGGAGAAGTTTGATCATTGGTCTTCACACATGCATTTGGGTTGTTATATAATATTTTTGTCCAGTCTATGAAAGATGGCCAAACCCAAATTTTTTGAAATTAGTAGAGGAGTGTCTACCTTTAATAAAGCCTGTTTGGTCAGGATGTGTTATTAGAGGGGTTATTTTTTCAATCCTTTTGGCAAGAGGGGGGATCAAGCTTTGCTGATTATTTCGATATCTACATTAATTAATGAGATTGAACGGTAACTGGATGGAAGTGTCGGGTCTTTTCCTGGTTTAAATAGTAGAGTAATATTAGCTAGGTTCATATTTGGAGGTATTTTTTTATTTTAGTTTATTTCTAATATCATATTGTAAAAAGTGGGTGCCAGCATATGCTAGAGAGCTTCATGGAGTTCATCGACTGAAAGAGATAAATTCAAGGCCATTTTGAAAGAGTTGTATTAAAAAAATTGATCAATGTTTTCATCCATTGTATTTAGTTGTGATGTATATAATGTTTTATAGAATAAATGTTATTTATCTTGTTTTGCTCATGGCAGATATTTCCTTCTGGATCTCTGACAGAAGAGATGGTTGTTTTCTCCTTGTTTACTGATTAGCCAGGAACCTTCCAGATTTGTTGCCACATCTCCAAACAAAGTCTTTGCGAAAAGAATTGTGTTATTTTTATCTATTATTTCATTAAGTTCAAGTTTAGTTTTCCTTATAGCGTTCAGTGCGTGTTCATCTGGGGGAGACATGGTAAGTGTCCTCTAAGGATTTAATTCTGAGTTCTAACTCCGAAGTTTCCTTCTTTTTCTTATGGAAAGAGAAGGAAATTATTTTCCCTCTCATTCCTGTTTTTCCTGCTTCCCAAAGAACACACGCTGAAGTTTCTGGTAAGTTGTTGTTTTATAGATACAAGGACCATTCTCTTTTAAAGTAGCTGATAAACTCAGGATCTTTAAGTAACGACGTATTAAATCTCCAGTTTCTTTTTGCTGGTTTATTGTTCTTATTTCTTAGAGTGAATGATACTGGTGCGTGATCGCTGATGGTAACAGGATGGATTCTAATTTCTGACTTGTCACTCATCAGCGAGCTGCTAGTTAAGAAATAATCTAATCTAGAATTGGAAAGGTGAACTTAAGAGAAAAAGGTGTGTTCTCTTAGTGTGGGATGGTGAAAGCGCATCACAAAGACAAAAATCCTTCATGTACTGTTTAACTGTTTCTAAAGATTTTTAGACTCGACGACTTACTGTGGAACTGTTTTTGTCCAAGGTAATGTTAAAATCACCTCCAATAACTAGTGTGTTATCTGAGTGACCACAGAGTGAGGTTAAGAGGGAATGAAAGAAGGAGGGGTCATCAACATTTAAACTATATATATTTGCAATACATAACTCAACATTTTGAAAAGATATTTCTGAAATGTGTGTGCGTGCATCCCACTGCTTCTCCGAGTGCATGTGTTTCTGCCAGCTGGGTGCATTCCCTTCAGTTCGCGGCCCTGATTCTTCACCTGCTCCTTCTGTTTAAAGTTGACAAACTTGGCTACAATTGATCTCGGTCTGCTGGACCCAGATTTTTTGCCACCCAGACAATGGACTCTGTAAAAGGAGATGTTTTTCACTTTCAGCTTCAGGTGAGTTGGGAAGTTTTTCACCATGGTCTCGGGGGTCCTCCTCTGTCTGCTCTGGGATCCCTGCAAATACCAAATTCTCTCTCATGCTCCGCGCCTGCAGATCGATCACAGTTTCCGTTACCTTCTTATTTTCCTCAAAGAGTCGGGTCAACCCCTCGGTGAGGGATTTTACCGACCCTCTGAAGCTGGCGTTCTCAGCAGCCAGAGTTTCCACCTGACTGAATTTCAGGGATTTACATAACGCCTTGAACTCTTTGTGGAGAATTTCTACCAGGCTCAAACACGCATCAAAACTACTAAGTTCCTTATCTATAGAGATAAGAACATCCGTTGAGTCGTCCCCTGATGATGATTTAGCTCCAGGTGAGTCCTCCTTTCGTTGCCTTTTGGCCTTAGATGTGGTGAAGGGGGTTGACGTGTTGCTCGGTTTTCCTATGAGAATTCTGTCATAGCAACGATCTATAAAATCTGTCAGGCTGGCCAAATCCTCCCTGCTGTGCTCCAGAGTGTACCTTAAAAGACACTATTTTTCCTACTTTCAAGGATATTTTGATTAGGCTGGCAAAAAATACAACTGAATGCATAAATGTTTGTGCTTGCATAGTTTGAATCTGCCGTCTTACCGGAACTACGTCACCTACAGCATTAGCATCACTTACCTGCCCTGGTCCACGTTTCTAGTGAAGATGATGAAGACAATTCAGGCCATCAACAAGAGGTCCAAAAGCCAGCATCTGCAATGGGAGAGGGTTCATTACTGTGGTCTGGATTATTTGCATATGTTACAATACAATATATTACAGTCATTTAGCTGATGCTTTCATCCAAAGTGACCTACAATGGTTACGCCGTAGCATTAAGGGTCTTGCCTAAGGACCCAACTGGGTCCAATATGTGTGAAGGTATTGATTCAGAGGTGTTTATTAGATGTCAATGTTTATGTTAACAGGCCAATGTCAAACCTCATTTTGCACAACTTTCAACCGCATGGTTTCAGATTGGAACATTTCTGGCCATCA
The DNA here is from genome assembly GCA_037177495.1 of Rhadinocentrus ornatus. Lineage (NCBI taxonomy): Eukaryota > Metazoa > Chordata > Actinopteri > Atheriniformes > Melanotaeniidae > Rhadinocentrus > Rhadinocentrus ornatus. Next base: position 2,825 of record JBAMHW010010423.1, on the reverse strand, counting down.
GAGTTGATTTCAAGAGGGTACAACACCTGCATCACAAGGTTGAGTTTGACTTGTTCCCATCAGTGATGTTCTAAAGTAGCTTTATCTCTTTACCAGCTTTATTTCCTTGCACTCACCTGCTGTCTCAAAGGATGCAAGCCTCTAAAAAAGATGCAAAGATATGGTTATAAAAAAACAAAATGTTTACCATATCTTGAATAAACATTATGACTTTTTGCTCTCACTTTCTTTCCTTAAGCCATATATAGATGTCAAGCCAACCCTGTCACGAGCTTCATGGTAAAGAAATACACCAAGATTTTTATCCTTTTAAGAGAAACTTGAACATTGTTCTCACTTTTGTTTTCTAACACAGAAATTACATGCAGCACCTCATTGTACTGTTAATAATGGTTTGTAATCAATAGTTCTGCAGGTTTCAACAACACTGAATGAGTCAGCTTATTAGATGTTGTCAGTGCTAGTTAAACTCCTAGACTTGATGAGTCAAACTCTCAAACTCATTATTTTATTTAGTCATTAATCATTGCAAATGTAGTTACCGTGAGAATGCGCTGCTGAGCCACAGCCATCTTTAACATCAGGGCACATTTAGACATTTAGAAAAGGCTGAAGTATTTCTGAAGGGGAGCAAACAAAGCCACAAATTACTCAAGTCACCCACAGGAAGTCTGGAGCTTGACTCATTATTTTAAAATCCATGAACTTCAATTACAAGAATAAAGCTCTCAGCTCATGCTGAGAGGCTTATGGAGATCCAATCAATGCCTCAGGCCTTGGACACACTCATGGGTATTTTGAGAACTGTTTGTGCACATGCAAATGCAGTTTTAGGCACTGAAACTGAACTTGTTTTAGGAACACATTCTAGGGTGAAGATTATCACTGAGTCAGACTGTAATGTTTATGCATGGCCTGGAAAAGAAGGTTTCGACTTGCTATTGTGCCTCATTATCTCATTGGTGTACCAGAATATGGATTGACTTCTTCTGTTTACATGGCAGCAACTAACTTAGCCAAGATAGCACTAGTGCTTATCTTGCTCACAGATCTTTAACATGTTTTGGAACAGTTAATTATTGATTATACTGAGGAATGTAGGGAGCAGAACTCATTATGGAGCGCACTGTAGTTGTTGTGTAGTTAGCCCTAGTTGTACAGAAACGCATGTGGTCAGTATCCCTACAAACAGCGGTCCATCTATGGACTGTAAAAGAGGTGTAATGTTAAAGTTTAAATAGCCTACTCTAAGTTTTTCTTTGCTCTTTGTCTAGCCTAGGGGTCTGCAACCTTTACAATCCATAGAGCCATTTTTCCCTCAGCCCAGCTAAGTAAAACTTGTTTAGAGCCACAAATGTTGAGACCTTTCGAAAAAAGAAAACTTCTAATTTCTGATAAATATCTACTATAGAAAAATTTGTTGTCTATTTTGACGAACATTTTTATTTCTATTTGAAATTTTAAAATAACAAAAAACGTAAAACCTTTGAAAAAAAAGGATAGACAGACTTTACTATGGGATGTAGATATTTGTGGAAAATGGAGTATTTAAAAAAAATAGCCCATAGTTTTCAACCTAATGAGAAGAAAAATAGATAGAAGAAATATTAGTGGTTCTTTTTGTGTAATTGTGTTGTGGTAATTCAATGCAATTATTCCATAAAAAAAAAAGAAGAAAAATTTGCTAAAACCTGCATTTGTTATTATATCTATATTTAAAAACATTTGTTAGTTCTTTAGCATTTTTAGCCATGTATTAAGAGCAATTGTGGAAGGTCCAAAGAGCCACTTGCAGCAATGGAGCCGCAAGTTGCAGACCCCTGGTCTAACCTGCTCCACTTTCATACGGTGTACAATAGCTTGTGTCATCTAGTCGTTACAATATCTTTAGCTTCTTTACATTAATCCTAGCCTCTATGAACACCTCCTGTCTCAAACATTTGGGCAATTGGGTCCTTCTGCAATAAAAACTTTGTTAAAAACTAACTTTAAAAAAGCAATAAATGAAATTAAATTAAAAATAGGAAAAAATAGATAAAATGCAAGAAATAAAAGTTAAACTGCAATTAAACATAATTAAATAAATAAAATTATACAATACTACAGATTAATATAGGATTATTCAAATTTATTAAATGGAAAATATAAAAATATATGTAATAGTAATATGATAAATATAATAAAATATAATGTTCAAGAACCTGCATTAAACCAGGAAAACATCAAAACAAAACCTCATTATCACCAACAGTAGCAGCACCACTAAGATGGTTGATAGGTTACCATAATCGTGTGACAGAGAAGGAATGCACTGTTGCTGGGCTTTGAATGTTATTTTATTGCCTAAAACTCTCAGAAGTGAAAACAAATGGAATGTTTTGTATCACCAGAGAGGTATATCAATACTGTAAAAAAAACAAACTATGAAATCCAATATTTTTAGTGGGTGATATCAAAGTAGAGACTTCAGAGTATCGGTCTGCCCATCTATAGTTGAAATGACCAAAAATATCTAATTAGGAGCCACAATAGTTACATAGTTGAATGTGCTGACAACAAAATCACACAAAGATTATCAATGGAAATCAATTTATTAACCCATGGAGGTCTAGATTTGGAGTCACACTCAAAATTAAAGTGGAACTTGTAAGATACACCTTATGGTGCCCCTGGACACATCATCAGTGATGTAACCTGTGATCACAGGGTGTTTCGGGTCTTTCAACACTCAGACCCCCTGATCAGGAACCAGCTTGTGTCCAGGTAGCGCTACCTTACTTGCCACGCCTCTCCCCTCCTGATCCACAACCACCTTGACGCAACTT
>JBAMHW010010422.1:0-10848 GCA_037177495.1 Rhadinocentrus ornatus | reverse complement strand
TAATGAAGAGGCTAAAACAGGGATGCAGCAAACTTTTTATTGAAACTTTTTATTAAAACATTTCTCTCTTGCCGCCTTCTCTTCTCCACAGCAGTGTCCGAGCCCAGGTGGTAAATGCCTCAGTGCCACTGCTGGCTTGGTAGTTTGATGCCACAGTGACCCTACAATAAAAATACAATGGCAGTTTATATGAAAGCTAACAGTATTTATGTACTTCAAGGGTACATTGCAGACTCTTATCTAAACTGATGGACAATCAGCTACGGTTCAGTCCGCAGTACCATGGAAACGGGCCGGTTCTCTAACCGGCGGATCAGTTTTTAGATCAAGGACCGCTTCGTTTACGCCACAGACACCGCAATGCTTAATCTGGAGGTTCAACAACGATGAATAAACATATGGAACCTATAAAATTAATTATACTTTTATAATTACACTTATAGCCAAATAATTCCGTGAAACTGGCTAAACTGCTGACATGTACGTGCGCTAACTCTACTGAGTCGGTACAACCGCAGCCTCCAACAAACGATCAGATCCATAACTGTCATGAGGGATAGAAGAGATCGTCAGCATGCTGCCGTTTATATTAGAATTATGACAGGATAACTTCATACTTACTGTACTAAACAGCCTCCGACTGCATCGGTACCGCTTAGTTGCTGGCCGGCATTATTCAGCTCTGGAAAACTGGTTGAAAGTCCCTCTCCTTCCGCTACGTCAGCAAGATGGCGTCTGTTTAGTGCGCGTAGTGTACATTGTTTCGCACTACATTTTTAGCCGAGTTTCGGGCAGTATCCGGGTACTTTCAGTGCACTGAGTTTTTACTGAAATTTCTGTGTCAGCGCACTAAGCACTTAAATGTAGTGTTCGAAGTATAGAAGTGCGCAGACTGGAAGACATGTGCAGTAGCGGGTTAAGATGAAAGCTAATCACATTAGCTTTCATTATTTACTGACAAACTTTGCTGTAAGAGAGCAATGGATGATGTCATCACAACATAACAAAACACGTGTTGGTTTGCAGCCAACACTTCAGGAAGAAGCTTCACCAGCAGGTCAAAAATAAAGCCAGATGCTGTGCCTTCTATCAGGACACCATCAAGTGGAGATCCTGTGTCTTTATCAATAAGTTTATTTTTCTGTAAGATGCATAATCCAACCAAGCCTGCCTGTTAACATCTGCTAACATTACAAGTTGTGTTTCTTGCTCAGTTTTACTCAGCAGCAGCAAGACACACAAGCCTTTTCATGTCAACTTGTCCCGCAATATATCTGGACTGTGCAGGTTATTGGTCGGTCCTCTCATCAGGAGAATACTATTAACTTTGCAGTTTTTTTTTTCTTTTCTTTTTTTTCTCCAGTAGACAAAAATTTCTGGTCTGCCTGCTTTATTAATGAGTGATCAGTCCGACACGCAGTGATAGTAGAGATATCCTCAAACAGCAAAGATGCGCTGCCTGGTCAAAAACACATAAGCCAGCACATAGCGACGGGAGGGGACGGGGGGAAATACCCCCAGCAGCGAATTTCTAATGAGCTACAGGTCCTCTGCAGAAGCAGAGTCATGGAAAAGTGCACAGGTTTTCTGATTTTTGCCAAAAACTTCATAATCACAACTTAAAGACCACTGAGAACAATTTAAATAGTTCCAATGACCCTGCAGAGGGCGCACGCTTAATTCAAAGGGCATTCAGGCCCCCAGCCCGGCGGAGGACCCCCACCAGTAGCAGTGGTCTCTGATGTTGTCTTGGTAGCTACAGTGCAAAATTTTATCCACGTTTAGAAAAAACATTTCTTTAAAGGCCACCCTCACTCTGAGACATGTTCTGGTACTTTATTTCCACCTGCTGCAGGTACACTTTGGCTGGTTCTGTAGAGATGTAACAGTGCAGAATTAATGTAGGTCGCGCGCACGTGCATGCAAACACACACGTGATAATATATTCACAAAATAACGATGCATATTGATTATTGGGTTATTAGTAAACTGAGCAGGGCCAGTAAATCTTATACAGACAAGTCAGCTGCTTTATGTAACAACTGACAGCAGTGACGTGCGGTCAGATGAGGCCATGGCGAGCTGAGCCTCATCTGACTGTGTGATTCAATACAAACTGGGTTGCATGACACGTGCCCACTTCTGTTCCTCAGCATATCGCCAATATGAACTTTACAGAGATATGTGTTATACGTCATGTCTACAGTGTGTGTAATGTCTTTAATGTATGTGTGAGAGAATTATTCCTGCTGATTGTACAATAAAGTGCAGAGAGAAGACAGCAGGTGAGGCAGGCAGTACTCTGCCTCACCTCAAGGGGGTGTAGTTGCATGCTGTTGGATGAATAGAGAAATCAGAAGCTCTTTTCAGTTCCTACAGTAGAAATTCTGACTCTAGAAAAGTCAGTGCTTCACCAGCCATGAACCTCACCGCACGTCACTGATCTCTATCAGCATTCTTTGTTCAGCTGCTGAGAAAATGCCAGCTCTCGGCTTACTTTATTTTTCTGCCATCTCCTCTTTTCCACGATCCACTCGTCAGGGCTTCCTACATTCCAGGTTATGTAAGCCTCACTTGAATTAGCCTGAAATGTGTTAGTGGAACGGCTTGAGCCTTAATTCAGAGATGGTGTTAGTTCAAGCAAGGCTTTGCCAATACAGCCTGGCTTTCTGTTGGTGGAACACCACCCTGGTGAGGAAATAATATCCTAGTGGTCGCTCCAAACCAAGAGCCAACCCAACCCGCAGCCACAAAGGCCCGTCGCCATGGGAATGACCCAGATCAGGGCAGACCGGGCCCACACCACAACCATATGGCTGCAGTGCAGGGCCCCAACTACAAGTACTACAAGTACAATCCCTGTGACAACGACCGCGTGGTGAGAGCAGGCATAGCTTCCAATGCAGAGAACCCCCTATGAGGAAAACATTCTAGTTAAAAAAATAAATAAATAAAACTAAGCTCAGATGTATTGAAAACTGTAAGAACAAATAAGACCACTAATGAGAATGGTCTGAAGAAAAGAAAATGCTTTAGATTTTAATCTTAGATCTGTCATTATGTCTCATGTAAAGATTATTGTGCATTGATGAATTTTTCCTTTTTAGTGCTGAGTTTTGGGCCAAAATGTTCAGAATACTTTGTCCCCCCCTCAGTTAAAACACCAGAGTACAGTGTTATACAGTAAATGTATGACTTTACAGTGTCAGCACATGCAAACATGTGATTTCAATAATCTACCACTAGGTGGTGGACTTCCGTAGGGAAAACAAAGTCCAGCCTGGGGCTGCCTGAGTTGTAGTAGTCTGAGCAGTGAGGCATATTAAACTAAAAGTGAAATAAAAAAGGCTTAAGATCTCCTTTGCGTGGTTAAGCATGTTCTTAAGGAGGTCTCTATGTATGACATTCCCTGAGGTCATCCCACCTGTTAAACATTTAGACAGCGTTGCCTGGTTTTAGTCATTAACACAACAACAACAAAATTCATTTTCATTACAACGATGGATAATCATGGCTATTATCCCCAGATTACCAAAGAATTTGTCTCAAAATTAGTTGGGTATTGGCCCAAAATGATTCACATTTGGCTGATTTGATGCAATTTTAAACAGATTTCTTTCAAATATTTCTGGAAACTTTCTATTACTATGGCAGTTCATTCAAACTAAAAAAGTGAGATGTTGCCTTTGATTTCCAGGTTATTCCTGTCCAACTTCCACAGATTATTCCTCCTTAAATTTCCACTAATTTCCTTTTTTAAATTAATTTTCTTCTTTCTTAAAAACCTGTTCTGTCCAGCATCATAACAGCAGACTGATGGCCTGGTTGCCACGTTGTTATTTATGTATTTATTTATTTAAATTTGATTATTGTCAAATTCACAAAGAACTGCTGGACTGGATCGGAGGAACAAAAGGAGGGAGAGGACGATCAGAGAACAGAAGACTAAAGAGAGGGAAAAGGACAGAGAAACAAAAGACATAAAACAACCTAAACAGAAAAACCGGACAACCTGCTGCACTTGTAAGGAAACAGTAAACATCCTAAACAGGCCTCCTAGAAAACACAGCAGACAATCATCAGGAGCACCTGCAGTAAGGCTGTGCATCGGTTCTCACGTCATCACTGTGTTGTGTCTCAGTTTTCTTTCTCACTACACATTGCTACTTTCTTTATCAATAATTCAAGCTATAAGTCAGATAATTATGAACTCTGTTTGTTTATAATTATTTCAGAAATCAATCTGGGCCCTGTTTCAGAAAGCGGGTTTTACAAACTTTGAGTTAAAAATGCAACTCTGGGTTGACCAACTCTGAGTTGTCAAAAACAGATGATAACCTTGGTTCCATCAACTCTGAGTTAACTTACCCCTGAGTCCAGCATGTGCATGGGCAGATAAAAAGCCCTCATCAATGGAGTACAGATAACACGATTCACCATGGCAACAGGTGAAAAAAAGAGTTGCTCAACCCATTTTGCTCCAGTGGAGTTAGAAATATTAATAAACGCATATGCAGAATAAGACCATACATTTCGGAAAAAAGCAACACAGTAGCGGCAGCACAAGAACAACAGCTGGCAGAAAATAGCTGAACAAGTCAATGCATTAGTATTATTTTTTATCTCGAGTGTTCCGGTTATTAAACTTTTGGATCTCTGCTTCAGTATATTTTGGCAATAATATATTTGTAATTTGGTGTTTTGTAATCATTTATGTTTACAAATATGCTGTAAACCATAATGTCTGACACTATTCACTGATGTTTCCCCATATATCTAAATGCAGATGTCACTTCAGTCACCGTTACTAGTGAAACATCAGCTAGTTGAGCATCTTTGTGACTGAAGCTGCCACCTGTGCCCTGACAATCAACCCTTTTTGTTTCCCTCGTCATCCTGATACAGAATCAGAATCAGCTCAGCATCTTTATATGCCACAGAGCACGATTGGATGTTAAGTGTATAATTTTACCATGAAGTCTACTTGTTGGAAGTATCTGCTTTCATTGTGGTTCATCACTCATTTATTCAGGTTTATTTGATGCGTCACCCACGTGTGTGCATTTTTAATATGCAGGTGCAACCCAACAGGCACTAAACGTACTTGGCAGCAAATGAAGATGAAATATAAAAATGTTGTTAATACAGGTATAATGTCATTGTCGTTTTGCCTATTCTACCCAATTAAACAGCATTCGGTAGCTACAATCTACATGATATCTATTTAATTGAAATTTCCTCATTAAAAAAAGGTTTTCTTTAGGGTTTTGTTAAGCTATCTCAATGCTGTTAACCAGTATTTAATATTGTCCACTATGTAACAAACCCACAGGTCTTTCTACATCACTTACTGGATATGTTTGACATGTTACTGAGAATATTGTTCAGATACATGATCGATTGTGCAGAAAAAATGCTAAGGCTCGGACAAATTATCATGCACGAATGATAAAACATCCAAGTGGGGTCTGATCCCCCTTTCCCGACGTAGATATCTGCGAAATGATTGTGATTCAACCTCAACTGGCTCTTCAAGAAAAGGACACGCGATGTCTGACACTTCCTTCAGTCTGCTGTCTGCAGCTAAAGAGAAGAAACTCAGGGTTAGTTGAAGAAAACCTGCCAGCAAGCAGGTTAGCTTCACGGAGTCTGTTACCATAGTAACTGACTCAGAGTTACACTGAACTCGCTTTGTGAAACCGAAAATCCAGAGTTTCCCAAACTCTGAGCCAACTAACTCAAAGTTTTCACTAAATGAAGGTAATCCCATCCTTATGAAGCAACAGAATCTTCCTGGTTGGCCAGCCATAGAGGACGTAGAACTGACGGCAACCAATCCTGCTAAAGGAGGGTGGGTTCCCAGGATCAGGTCCTTAGCCAATCGGGTCCCAAGCACGAGGTCCATAGCGATTCACCTATAAGCACTAGCACAGTTCTATGTACATACCAAATAACCAGCAGATAGGCCTGGGGCCATAAAAAAGTGCCTTCTTAAAAGAAAGAGGCCTTGAGGGGAAGGTGGAGCCCAAGGCCCTGAAGAAAAGATGGGAGAACCTTGTGTCCAAAAACAAGAATAGATATGCTGTCTTTGTCATTGTACAGTAAAATGATCTAAATGAATAAACAAAGATCATAGTGATGTATAGATATATATGTTGTCCATGTTTTCGTTGGTTGTCTTTATTTCTACAGCATCCCCGAACCGAGGTCAGCACAGAGGGGGTGGGGTCACTTCTGAAGTGGTATAACCTCAGGGATGAGGCAGTAGGGAGCAGGCCGTCTGTGACACTAACCTGTCCTCTTTGCCTCATCCAGCCAGGAGGTAGCAGTGACCACACCCCATCCTGTGGAGAGGGGCACTACCTCAACCCTGTCGACCCCAAAAAGACGGCCGGTAGACAGTGTGAAGGACATAGTGGTTGCCTTAAGAGAAAATGCATTACGTGGAGTCACTTAAGGAGATGGAGAGATAGCAGCAACAGAGAAACAAGGCCAGGAACAGAGAGGTGAGAGAGGCTGCAGAATGGGAAGAGAGAGGTGTCACCAAGACCTGATGAAGAGGAAAGAGAGGGTTGTCACCAGGAGCTGATGGAGAGGAACCAAGACGTCACCAAGACCTGATGGAGAGGAAAGAGAAACGTCACCAGGAGCTGATGGAGAGGAACCAAGACATCACCAAGACCTGATGGAGAGGGAAGAGAGGTGTCACCAGGAGCTGATGGAGAGGAACCAAGACGTCACCAAGACCTGATTGAGATGCAAGAGAGGCGTCACCAGGAGCTGATGGAGAGGAACCAAGACGTCACCAAGACCTTTCGGAGAGGGAAGAGAGGTGTCACCTGGAGCTGATGGAGAGGAACCAAGTGGTCACCAAGACCTGATTGAGATGCAAGAGAGGCGTCACCAGGAGCTGATGGAGAGGAACCAAGACGTCACCAAGACCTTACAGACAGGGAAGAGAGGCGTCACCAGGAGCTGATGGAGAGGAACCAAGACTCACCAAGACCTGACGGAGAGGGAAGAGAGATGTCACCAGGAGCTGAGCAGGTGTTGTGATTTGGTGTCATTAAACATTTAAAATGTGTGAATAAAATTTTTAACTGAAGGATCAGTTCCTGTTAAGGATATCTGACTGGTATTTAGTTATAGAATGTTAAATTAAATTTAAACAATGTTTCTCAGGGGTTAACGTTTTGCCAGTACCAGGTGGGGAAAATTGGTAAATCTGAAATCAAATTTTTGCTTCAAAACTCTTATTCAGAAAAGAACAATGCTAATGGTCAGTATCACAACTGACATAAAACATTTAACTGGCATTCAGACTCCAAAATACATTCCACTTCTCAATGCACTTAACCAAAGCAGCAAATGTATGCCACACGGAGAATGGCATTCTTTTGCTGCGGGCCTCGAACAAGTAAACTTCTGTTCAAGCCAAAGTGACTTAGCAGCACAGCGGGAGAAGCGCAGCGGCTTTCTCCAGGGATGTTAATCTAAGCACACAGATCTGTCTATGGTTTCAGACCACAACAAAAACAGCATGAACAAACTTCTCTCAAAGTTTTAGCTAAGTCTCCTGTCTGTCCTCCAGAACAGAGACACAACACAATGATCCTCCGGATCAAACTCAGATTCTTACAGGGAAAACAACAAACAAACAGACGTTTCTTTCATGCTACGTGAAACGCTGTGGAGATCAAAGCAGTTTTAATTGTTTGATCAGCTCACGGCTCTTCTGAAGTGCAGCTATCTGAGTTAGCTTCCAACAATTCTTACAGTCAACAATCTCAGACTTAAATTTATCCTTCCTAAATGCTTCAGTGTCTCAGGAATTACAACAGGCTGACAGTTTGTGTAACTTTAAGAGAAATCAACTGCAGGAATACGCTGCCGAGATCGCAATTACATCTAATTTGTCCAGTCTTGAGTGTCCGACAAGTTTTTGCTAGTCTTGCAAACAGCATAGTTTCGGCTTAAGATTAAATCCCTGGAATTCGCAGGTGAAATTTCTTAAAACACGGCGCGGATCAACAGTGTTGGAATACGCAACAGCGTCGTCCACGAAGGCCTTAAAATAAAGTAAACATCGCTATTTTGCATGCAATATCAAACATTAAGCAGCAGAAGAAAGCTTAGCTTCCATTCTATTGTCTATGAGTTTAGAGGACAAGGAAGGAAGTGAGCGGCTCGTTTAGATCGAAAGCCACCCCCACTAGGCTGGCGGAAACTATCCATCCACAGTTTGCCTTCCACCTGTAAAGTGCATAAAAACTCCGTGTTTATGTTCCTTTGAATCAATTAAAGGGTTTTGCGAATGCCTCACATGGGGCACCATTATTAAGTTGTGATTTGGTGTCATTAAACATCTAAAATGTGTGGATGAAAATATAAATTTTAACAATTACATAAAATGATTAATTATTAATCTTAATATTGATTATACCCTGAGGAGCACCACCACACAGATAGCATTAATACTAATCTAATGGCTGTGTGGACACCATTAGAGTAAAAAATAAATTAATTTAATAAATTAATCCAAGCAAATCAAAGCAATTATCAACCAGTCAGTCTAAGGACACTTATAATGTGAATTCTACATTTAAAGGGACCCATAACATGATTCAAGGGAGAAGCATTCACAAAACCAGACAAGTTAGGATAAATTTAAAATATTTATTATTAGTCTAATCATGCATAAATGTCAGAGGAAAATATTTACAAAGGTTCGAAGGGGAAAATGACTCCAACATTGTGAAATGCAAATATGATGTTCAAACCAGAATTTTATTTCAAGACCATGTCAGAATGAATTAGACGTTTTCAAGAAGTGAACAAAAGTTAATTAACCTGTAGTCTTAATTTAACTAATGTTTATGGAAAACTGGAAAGGATTTCTAAATCCTTAAAAAAAAAAGAAAAGAGGTCCATCAATGGAAAACGGGAAGTTTTTTTTTTTTTTTTTTTTTTTTTTTTTTTTTTTTTATTAAAGCTGGAAGTTTAATTGAAAAGCCTAAATTACTTTACTAAGAACCAATCTGGACGGCACACCAACCATTCCTTGGTAGACAAGCAGAGAATGACCCAGGCAGGATTAGTCCGGTTTTGTTCGGACCAGAGGTGACTTACGACCACCAGGAGGGGCTTGAGTTGGTGGTTCGCTCGGACTCGCAGCTTCCAGGGAGAAAAGAGGTTTGTCCCACATGATGGTTCGTAGGTTTGGGTTTAAAGGCTTGGTCTGCTGGTGTGTCTGAAGATTTGAATCAGACAGTGCTGCTGATGCGTTCCAGTTCCACAGTTTGGATCGGTGGTGTCACAGACGGTAAAGATAGTGAAGTGTCTGCGATGGTGTGGCAAACTCAAAGAAAGAGTCCAGCTTTGGATCAGTCCAAAAAAGAAAACTCTGTAACGTTTGTTGGCCTTAGCCAGTTCTCAAAACTAAAACTCCAAAATTAGAATTAAGGTTAAAGATCAAAATGAAGAAAATATAAACAGGAAAAAGGACATAACTAAACAGAGTTAATCAGTCAAAAGGCTGCATACTAAGTTGCAGGCCCAAATGTAAGATTGTGATGTCCATTACATCACGGTAAAACTCAATTCTGCTCTCTCGTCTCTCTGGAGAGACTTTAGTAAGCGGTTCTGTGTCAGAAAAAGAACCAGGAGGTCCGAAGTGCCACAGCACAGCATCCGAAGAAGGAAAATGAAGAACAGGAAAAGGAAGAAACTAAACAGAGCTACCCAAAAGTATAACTGTGTTAGTGTGGTTACTCCACTTGGGTGCTGGTCTAATTATTTTGACGAGTAAACATTCTAGTGGGCTGGTTTTGGATCAGATTAGATAACAGAGGGGCTGTCTCTGTTACTTTCTGATTTCTTTGTGAAAGTATCAAGTTGAAACATTTGTGAGAACATCTATGTCTATGTCTCTAAGTTATTCAAGTCTTAAATGAAGCATTATTAAATCATAATGACACATTGAAAAGAATTAATCACACCAGTGAAATCAAATAAAATGCCATACCTTAAAAAGATAAACACAGGTTAATAAGTTTCAAATCACAAATTTATTAAGCTTGTTGATTAAACCTTTTACAAAATGATTGAATGCACTATCAAAATAAAACACACATGTATATGTGTATTTAAATCAACATAACTTTAAAATGATAAGACAGAAACTTTTACTCTCTCTTCACAAAAAAAGAAAATTCCTTCTTTCTGTTTAGAGCTCAGAACTTTAGACAATGCTTCATGGCACTGTGGAATGTGAAGGATAAACAGTTCTGGTTAATGGCCAGGTGTCTCCCATGGAGGTTAGACCTGAAAGGGGGTTGTCTTATTAGTTTGAAGCAAAACACAAGTTTTTATAGAGGGAGGAAACAGTTTCAAAACAGACAACATTCTTGGGTGAGTTCCATATGAAATCCATAAAACATTTAGTTTGTTATAAGGCAAAACCTGGTAGATTTGTGGCTGCAGAAGGTTAAAGTTCAGAAAATTTCCTAGTCTTTTTTTTTTTTTTTTTTTAACCTGTCTTGTCCAGCATCATAGCAAGCAAAATGGTAGTCTGGTTGCTGTATTGTGCCAAAAAGATTTGCTTTGCCAAGGCGAGGCTTATAAGTATAAGACTCCTCTTGATAGTCTGATTCTTTTATATATTTATTTACTGTTATTTGTTTACTTTGAACCATGGAATCTATGTAATCTTGCTGGACCCGACCGGAGGGGACAGAAAAGGAAAGAAGACCGCAAAAAGAAGCTAAAGGGGAAGCAGAAAGAAGAAGAAAGAAGAGACAAATACACCACAAACAGAAGACAACGACCCTTCAATCCACACTAACAAAC
>JBAMHW010010421.1:0-10858 GCA_037177495.1 Rhadinocentrus ornatus | reverse complement strand
CTACTGAGGTGAGGACAATGTCTGGCCTTAATGTTGTCTTGGCGACCACTTCTGGGAACTTCAACTGCTTCCCCAGGGAAGTTTATATATATGTTATATTTGAAAAATAAATGTTTTGTCTGGACAACATTTATTTATTACCTGTTAATCCATTAGTCTGACTTTTTCTTTAAAGGGACAAATAATAATATTTATAATGGCTGATACTACTGTATATGAAATAAATGATCCTCCTAAATTCCGGACATGGATCAATCATGACATGATGTCCCACACCGGATCCGTCTCAGGAGATGATGGCGGATGAAGAACTGGGACACTAAGCTCTGATGTCAGATAGCCCACCGCGCGCCACTGAAAACACGCGGCGACACATTTTACCGTTTGTCTTGTAAACATCGCCACTGACGCTGTCCAGTTAGGGATGGAAGCGTTTTCACTTTTGAGTACGTGGTGGGGTATCGGGTGCAGAGGACATTTTAAAAAGGCGCAGGTGTTGCATGTGATGTCTGTCTCTAGGCAACTGTGACTGCAACACACTGGCAAAGTCAGAATAAGGGACAAGAGACATCCCGTAGAGGACAATCCAATTTAGGTGAAAATACGGGACATCCCGGCTAATATGGGACAGTTGGCAACCCTAGTCTGATCCCAGTTTAACGTGATCATGGCAAAGTCAGTAGTTTATGGAAACTGTTCAGTAAACATCTCATTCTTCTGATTACATCCAGGGGAGCCAAACTGATAGTTAACTTTATTTTAGTACAAAAGTATTAACAAGCTAATGTTATGCTATGAAGCTAAGCTCTAGCTAACACAAATGCTAACATTAAGCTTTCGTGACTAATCTCTCCACATGTGGATGAAGGTGGATTTTAATACCACAGACGAAAAATAAAAGTTAAGAAGATTTTTTTCATGCATTCCTTCATGGCCATAAAACCTTTATCTGTAAGTATTCCAGTCAAATTTCTAATTGAACACAGAGAATAGTGTTGACATAAATATTTGTGGATTGAAAGTTTAAATCCCTTTAATTCGTTTGCGCATGCTAACCGCTAGCTTGCCAATGTGATTTTCTAGAAACGTAACTAAGTTGCATTTTGAATTAAGTGACTATTAACTGTAACTTTTATAAAAACTGTAAAAAGTACAACGCTGTCCACGACACAATTTACAAATTAGACATATCTTGTTTAGGTTCCTCCTTTTAAATTTTCTATTTATTCTCTTATTTTATTTTGTTATTGTATTTAGTTCTACTCTATTTTTCCTTTAATTTTTTTCTGTGCTCTTTTTGCACAGTTGCTTGTTTTTTCTGCCCTGTTCCTTGGTGTTTCTTATTCTTTGTTTACTTCTAGGTGAGGTGGCATGGCTCAGTAAGTAGAGTAGTTGTCTTGTAGCCTAAAGGTTGCCTGTTCCATCTTTGGCCTGATGAGCTCATGTCGAGGTGTCCCTGAGCAAGACATCAAACCCCAAATTGCTTCTGATGGGTCGTGGTCAGTGCATGAATGGGTGTGTTAGAACCCGATTCTTTTATTGGAAGCTTGAGGACAAAAAGACAAGAGAGGATCTCTTAATAATTCAGCAAAGATATACTCTAATTCGGGTCACAGGTAAAGGAATGCAGCGCTGGGCTCAGAGGACTGGTCATCCTGCTGAGCCCCGAACAATGGATGTGATCACATTTTATCTTCTTAGGCTCGGAGACTGCCTCATACAATGGGATTGCTTGACACGCAACCGATGACGAGCAGGCCACCCACTGCTCACGCAATAGATTAGGATGTTCTATTCAATGTGTGTGGCTGCTGTCAGGTGAATGTGATGTATAATGTAAAGTGACCATGTACAGACCATTTACATACTGTGAAACAGATAACTACTCTGTGTGCCACCAACCGCCCTTCAGAGACAAATAACAATTTGAATTGAATTGAACTGCATAGACTTGGTCCTGTAAAAGGAATCACTGCTTTTGATAAGGAACTTAAAATATCACAGCTGGCGGAGGATTTTATTAAAGATTGAGCAACTTAGCTGCTTCCGTAGGCCCCTCCCCCCATCCAAAAGCACTCAAAAGCCTGGATCCTCATACAGCATCAGTTCCAACTCCCAGCTCCAGAGCTGAATATGTTCACCTCTGCTCCATGTGTAAATTCCCTTATGATGTAAAGTCGATTACAGTAGGTTCGAATGGGAATTAATAAGATTTCTTAGGCCTAGCGATCAGAAGTCTAAATTCGAGTTGGGAGGCAGAGGAGGGAACAACAAAAACAGGCAACAAAACATGTTGTTGAGTAGCCACTCATATATTTATTAAGAACAACAATTACTTGGGCCTTTACCAAAAACCTGATGAACCGATGCAGACGCTGATATTTCCTCTTTTATTTCGTGTTTAACACGGGATTTTCTTCTTTCTGAGCTCTCTTAAACTTGGTTGCTTCTCTCTCTCGGTGTCTCAATCCAAAAGACCGGAAAAGCAAATTCACCTATACTTCTCGCCTGATCTGGCATTAGACGTAGTTACGTAGCTTCTGATTGGCTACTAAAGGATTAATACCCCCCGTGGGGTACGCTAGTGTTACCTTCGGGTGTCATAGGATATTCCCATCTTACCAATATAACGAATTAATTCGGGAAAGAGTTTCTGTCTCTCCTCACTCCTAATTTAACCAGGTTTGCTCCACCGGGCTACACCCTCCCCTCCTGAGTTAATGCACGTCCCTTTGCATAACACAGAGGTTCAACAGCTACTCACCGGAGAAGCAGGTGAAAGAGTAATCTCATCAGTACCTTTTTTAGATTTCAGGCCAGATGGTGGCTAATCCTTGAAAAAATAGTTTTTACAGCCGTAACCAGAGGATGACCTAACTCAGTGTAGTCTAGCCGATATCTCTCAGATCTCCTGACAGAACCAATTATGTCTAGGTTTCCTCCTGTGACATCTATTTTATCCTCTCTCTTTGCTACATGAGTTGCTTCACTCTTTTCACTTTCCACAGCTCCAACGCCAGCCTCCTCCTTACTGGAGTTAGATGCGCCTGAAAGGACTGGAGTCTGCTGAATTTGATACCCTTGGCACTCCCCTTCAGGTGAGTCAGTTTGATTTGGGGTTGCCTTGCCTCATTGCGTTGTTTGACTGGCACAACTTCATCTGTAGGTACATATTCAGCATCCCTCTGATGAGAGGCAGTTTCTGCAGACATCATAGGACCATCTGGAATATTGTCGGACAGATCAGGTAAGTTGCCATGATCGGGTAAGTTGTTATCATTTTGATCATCCACTTAGCCTTCCTCCGACCAGATGTTGGCTGGGAGAGTATCCGGAGCACTGACTACTGGTCAACCAGACTGAACAGAGCTCTTTATGGTCATAAAGTCTGGGAGGCCCAAATAAAATGGTATCAATGTCATCTGCTTCAGCCAAGGAATCCTTCTCCCCTTCAGTAGGAGTGGCTTGGGTGCCTGGCCTGTGCCGTACTGGTTTCTGCACAGGTTCATTGTCTCCCTCTACAGATATAATAACTACAGGGAAGCAGTAGATCCCGTTCTCAGGCTTTACTGTATAGACTGGGAGGGTACCAGCTCTTTTCATTACCACGCGAACAGTGGATTCCCACTTGTTCGAGATTTTATGTTTGCTTATACAGACATTTCTAACCAACACTCGGTCTCCCTCCTCCAAGTCTGAAACAGTACCTCATGTCGTACCTTGCTTTGTTTTTGTGAGCTATTTTAGCAGCTTTGTCTGTAGCTATCTCAAAGCTTCCTTTGAGACGTGACTTGAGATATCGGCGCCTGAACATCAGCTCATATGGGGTGAATCCAGTCACCTCATTCCTGGTACAATTGTAGGCATGGGCCAACGGTTTCACGTGGTCACGCCAATGAGACTTACCCTGAGTTTTGAGAGTTACCAACATGTCCAGCAGTGTGCGATTAAATCGCTCCACTGGGTTTCTCCTAGGGTGATATGGGGTTGTTCTCACCTTGTGGATACCACCCACACGACAAAGTTCCTTGATGGTACGGGACTCAAAATCAGGTCCTTGGTCACTATCTAACTTCTCTGAGATACCATAGTGTACCATAAAGTTTTCCCACAGACCCTTTGCTACAGGTCAGGCCTTTTGATTCGGTGTTGGGATTGCAACCGCAAACTGAGTAAAGTGATCTGTGATTACCGATATGTCTTTGGCCCCACTTTTGTCAGCTTCCAGAGACAAAAAGTCCAAGGTGTAGCTCTCAGGGTGCGCCTTTCTCCGCACACATATGCTACACGTTCTCACTTTCTCTTCCACACTCTTAACCATTTTTGGCCAGTAAAACTTCGCCCTACCAGATCCAGAGTGCGATCCATCCCCATGTGGTCATGGAGACTGATAAGAACCATGTCCCGATACTCTTCAGGGAGTACGAGCTGGTAAGATGTTTGAGACCCTACTCTTCGTTGCCCATATAGGATATTGTTAATAAGCCTGAACCAATTTAACTCCCGAAGAAAGAGTGGGAGATCAGGACGTTGCTTACGCAGAGTAGGAGGTGGTGTGTAACCATGCTATATCTGGTAAAAAATGTGCTTCATGCATGTGTCATTTCTTTGTTTCTCAGCTAACTCGACTTCAGTTAGATGTGGAATGGTTGGCAGTCCCCGAACTGTTCTTCTTGACCATAACTGTTAGACACTGCACTTGGTGATATGGCAAGCGCTTCCACTAAGACCACGGGATTTGCTCCACCTTCCCTCTCAATTTCAGCACTGGCACTGTAGAGTGGCGGTTTTTCACAGATAGCCTTCACAACAAATCAACTGCGTCAATATTTTGCGGATCAGAGAGACGATCCCTCATGAACTGTTGTATTCCTTTCTTTTTGTGATTTCAGGTCATCTATTAGCGTGCCATGAGGTCTGCAGGAAAGTCCATCCGCATCTCCATTCCGTCGCCCAGGGTGATAGAGGAGTTTAAAGGAAAAGGTAGCTAACGCTGCCAGCCACCTGTAGCTGGTTGCATCAAGTTATACTGAGGTCAGTATGTAGGTCAACGGATTACTATCCATTTTGACTATGAAGTGATTCCCGTAGAGATAGTCACTTAACTTCTCTGTTACAGACCACTTAAGCGCCAAAAATTATAAGTTGTGCGCTGGGTACTCTACTGGCATGGCCTATAACTCAGAGTTGACCCTCTTGTTCCTGATACAATACTGCACCAACTGCAATGGTGCTAGCATCAGTGTGCAAAACATATGGCTTTTGAGGATCGGCAAAGGCTAGCACATGCGCCGTGTTGAGTCTTTGAATGACTATTTCAAAGGCTTGCTGACAAGCAGCAACTGCCAAAAGCCTCTTTCGGATGGTAGTACTGGTGGGATTTCTGTTTTGAGCTCACCGGTTTTGCTCTCTGACTCTTGTAAGTAGGTGGATAACCGGAAATCAAAGTGTGAAGGGGGTTCACAATACTGGAGTAGTTCTTGACGAACCTCCGGTAGTTTCCGGCAAATCCCAGGAAGGATTTTAACTCTTTCAAGGTCTGGAGCACCGGCCAGGTCTTGAGAGCCGAAATCTTTTCAGGGTCGGTTTCCATGCCCTGCCTGGATACTACATGACCCAGGTAGCGGACAGATGTCTGGAAGATAACACATTTGTCTGTGGACAACTTCAACCCATACTCTTTGAGACGATTTAGCTCTTTCATGAGCCTTTCTTTGTGTTCCTTGAGAGTTTGGGAGAACACTATCACATCATCAATAAAGACTAATGCACCTTTCAAGTGCATACCCCCCATACACTTCTCCATTAGTCTTTGAAATGTGCTGGGAGCGTTGGTAACTCCCTGCGGCATTATGTTGAACTCCAAAACCCGAGAGGGCACACAAAAGCTGTCTTTGGTTTGTGTGCTTACTCGACCGCAACCTGGTAATACCCAGACCTTAAGTTGAGGACAGAGAACCATTGTGACCCATTTAAGGTTGAAAATGTGTCTTCCAACTTTGGAAGGTTGTATGCACCTTATATAGTCTGAAGGTTCAGTCGCCTATAATCAATGCATAGCCTGACCTCACCATTCTTGTTCCGAACTACCACTATGGGTGATGCGACTGGAAATTCGGACTCTCTAATTATCCCTGTATCAAGGAGCTCTTGAATTTGCTTACGAACAGCTTTAATGTCCGAAGCGTGGACTGGTTGGCCACATAACTTAAAAGGAGTGTTATCTGGGAGGTTTATTTGGTGTTTGATCTTTTCTGTCCGACCAAAATCTAGGTCATAAGTGGGGAACACTTCAGAAAGGTTAAGCTGCTGAGTGATACTCTCCTTCCACTCGGTTGAACGTGGGGAGTCCCCAAAGTTTAAACTTAAGATTGACTCTTGAGATGTCCCCTAAAGGCTTCTGGAAAAGTTCGGGTTGGGTAACCACCCTGTGTTCCTTCAATAAAATTGCCTGATAACCGCTTATCTCAGCAATATTGCACTTTACTGGAATGATGATGTCATGGTCAGATTCGTTACTTATGACGACAGGTAGTTAGTGAGGCCGATATCTAGGAAAGGTAACCAGACCAGCTTTTACCAACAGGCCGCCTGGTAGAGAGGATGATGAAGGATATTCAATGATCACGGACTTCTCATCTTGTAGACCATTGGCCACAGCAGCCCCCTCTACTACCATAGTTGTACCCGCGGGGATGACTTGAGGGTCTTTGCCCTGTAATTTCACAACCCCTTGATGGTCGCAGCTGGCTTGTTTCCGTCTCAATTCAATGGCCTTAAAAACCGCCTTGTAACCATATGGAAGAGGTTTACGATGGGTGTCATCAGTCCCTGAGGGAATATTAAATAACACCTCGAGGGTGTTCGTTTACAAGGGAATGAGAGGCTGAAAAGGATCAGGAACAACCAAGGCGAGTGTGTGTACATCCACTGAAACTCCGGTGAAGTCCTCCAGAAATGTAATAGTCAGTTCTATATAGCCAAGATAAGGTACTAACTGCCCATTTGCATCTTCCACCTCCAGGAGGTCGTGCAGGGATTTAAGCTCCTGCTTGGGAAGGTGTAGATTATAAAATGACTCAGGTACGGTTGTAACCTGTGAACCCGAATCAAGCAGGCAACTCACCTCTTCACCCTTTACCATCACTTGAGCTGTGTTCTTAACTACGACCAACCGGCCAGGAAGTCGGAATGGTGAGTCCCGCTCCGAATGCTGCGAATTGCAGTTTGCCTGTGGTTTTGCATTCTCCATACACACGCCGACTCTATTGGTCCCTGACAAAGTGCTGTGTTCAGTAACGACGTCTGAGGGACGTTGGTGAGTTTCATCAGCCCCTGTTTGTCCCGCAACAGGGACTGCCAGCCGTTTAAAGGAAAATCTGAACCGTTTTGTGCTTTCCACCTAGACTGCTTTTCTGCCAACTGTTTTTTTCTTTTCAGCCACCAGATTGGGATTTGCAGGATCAGCACAACATGAAGAGATGTGACCGTCCTTACCACAGTTGAAACAATACCATGGTCTGAGTTTAGATGTCTGTCTCTTCTTGGCGTGTTTTTGTGAAGCTGAATCTTTTGATTTTGGTACCCTTTTCTGGGATTTCCCTGCAGACCCTTTGATGCAGGCTCCCTGTGATTTTTGTCTGTAAACTGATCGTAGTCAGCTGACTCTGTAGACTAGCTACTTGCCTTCTCAAAGCCTTAATAGCACGGCTATCGTTTCCCTGAGGTTCATCAGACTCATGCACACATGCACCTTGCAACTGTTCAATGCCCTGTTCATTGCCAACTGGAGCCGATGGAGATAGGTGGATGTCTTTTCCCCTGGATTCTGAAGGGTGTTTAGCAATTGAGCAAACAGCTCTTCTCCATCCTCCACCGTACCAAAAGCTGAATCCAACAGCTGCAAGTACGCATCAGGAGGGGATTCTGGCCGCAAACCCTTAACAACATCGGTAGCACGGGAAAGCAAACTTTCTAAAATCTTTCTGGATATTTGTAGGGAAGACAAGCTCGGATCATCCTGGAGTGGTTTAATGTGGGCACGCCACGTGTCGTAATCAGTTTCATTAGGAATGCATCCTCACATGGGACTGTGAATATGGGACAATATCCTGTCCCCACACTATGTGCTCAACCACTACTTTCTGGACATCATGTGGATTCACATCAGCCAACGAGAAAGACGGTGTCCTCCTCTCCTTACTGAGACAAATAGGATAAGCAACACCATTAGCGTGTTGGGCGATTTCTGAAGGTGAAGTGTAAATTTGTTGTTCCTTAAAAGCAGCTGTGGACCCCACTGGCGTCTCCTCCTGTGCAGTGAGGAACTCTTCCGCTGTAGACTGTGTAACCGTAAAGTTCATACAGCATCAGTCCCAATTCCCTGCTCCAGACCTGAAGATGTTCACCTCTGCTCCATGTGTAACCAGCCTTACGATGTAAAGTCGATTACACTATGTTCGAATGGGAATTAATAAAATTTCTTAGGCCTAGCGATCAGAAGTCTAAATATGAGTTGGGAGGCAGAGAATTGAACAACAAAAACAGGCAACAAAACATGTTGTTGAGTAGCCTCAAGTCCTCGCCGCAATTTCCAAGATGGAGGACACGAGACTAGCCAGCGTAGCTGGTTTACTGCTGTTTGAACTGCTCGGCCCCGCGTTCATGACCAATGCAGACGCTGATATTGTCTCCTTAATTTTGTGTTTAATACGGGAATTTCTTCTTTCTGAGCTCTCTTAAGCATGGTTGCTTCTCTCTCTCTGCGTCTGAATCCAAAAGACCGGAAAAGCATATTCGCTTAGACTTCTCGCTTGATCTGACATTTGACGTAGTTACGTAGCTTCTGATTGGCTACTAAAGGATCAATACCCCACGTGGGGTTGAGTACTCTAGTGTTATCTTCAGGTGTCACAGGATATTCCCACCTTGCCACTATAACGAATTAATTTAAGGGAAAGAGTTTCTGTCTCTCCTCACTCCGAAATTTAACCAGGTTACCTCCACCAGGTTACGCATGACCAGACTCATGAGCGGCTGACTGATCCCATCCTGGCTGACAGTCAGATATTAATGCCTATTAATGAAGAGTGTGGACAAAAAACATCTAAGAAAATAAAAATCCTGCAGCATGTTGTAGACCATTAATCAGAGAACAGCTGGAGCTGTTAAAGTACTTAAAATGACATTGAATCTTTAGATCTCTTCATTTTTGGCCCGTGATATTTTCTATCATTTTTCCTGCTCTTTTTAAATGCATTTTCCAGACATTACTAGCTTGAGTTTACAATAATGTCTTAATATTTTTTGATTAATAATCCAACAAAATCCAATTAGTATAAACATTGCTGCTTGTGTGTGTGTGTGTGTGTGGTGGGGGGGGTGCGTGCGTGTGTGTGTGTGTGTGTGTGTGTGTGTGATGTCTTGCAACACTATTCCAATGCTGAGTATTAAAAATGATCATACTGGTGGCAAACAGCATATCAGCAGATTTTAGAAGCAGTTTTCGCTTCATGGCAGCTTTGCAAGGTGATAAACCAGCTGCAGTTAAGGAAAACCAGTCCTGCCTTGTACAAATCTGTCAAAGTGTCAGCAAATCCACTATTGGATGGGTGTAAGCCGTCACTCAATTATGGTTTTAGATCGTCTTCCAATAAGCTTTAAATCACACATAAGGATGATGAACCAGAATGTAAAAATTATCTATAGGTTATGCAGTCCCACCATTCCCATTAGAGCTCATCTTTCTCAATCTCAAAATAAAGAAAAAACATAGTTAAGCATATTTACAGCCAAATTACACATTGCAAAATTTGGACTGATATTGTGTTTTTATTTGGAAATTTACATGCATTTTTACTCATGTCTACAATATATATTGTTGAGTTTATTGAATCTTCATATACTAAAATTGCTGTGTCATTGCACATGCTTGACTGTCACCTGATATGATTACACTGATAGAAAATTACAACTAAAAAAACAAAACAATATCATGGTCCCTCATGCTTTTTTTTCCCCCACCTGTCCTTTTTACTCACTGATTGGCCAAAACGGACAAAGCAACATCACATCACTGCCAAGGTCTGTGCATAAATACAGTCAAATAAACAACCACCGCCTCAGACCAGGGACGAATCTACAAGGAGTTCTTGCTTCAACAGTGTTTGAACAGAACTTCCTCTTTCGACCAGCTTTTCTATCGAATATTCACTGTTCCTGATTCGCAAGTCCTTTTCTACTTGAACGCTACTAATTAAGCCAATATAAAGTTATATCTTTGTCTGGTTTTATTAACACAATAGCACAAAAACCGCCAGCCAAGATGGAGTCCCAAGTCCGTCAGAACTACCACCGCGACTGTGAGGCCGCCATCAACAAAATGGTCAACGTGAAGCTGCTCGCCTCTTACACCTACACCTCCATGGTAAGGAGCTAACTAAGTGCAGCATATTTAGTCTATTAATGTGCTTTATTTATGAACAAGATGCTTAATTTGATGGAAATGCTGCTTCATAACATAAAAATAATACATGATGTTGATTTTCAGTGCATCTGGATGTCTTGTTAATCACTGACTAATCAGCTGCTAGAACCCCAAAACTGCCCAACCCATTATGCTGAAAAAGTGCTAAGTGTTACTCTTAAGTTGCCTCGCTCCAAACTAGCCAACTGGTTTTCAACTCAAGGCTACTTGTTTGACTCATGTCCCTGACCACTGGAGAGCTACATAACTACCAGTTATCAATGTTAAAAGCTAAATGAAGGCTGAGGTGTCCTAATAACTACTTGTATGCTTTTGTTCCTCCTGCAGGCCTTTTACTTCTCCCGGGATGATGTGGCCCTTCCAGGCTTCGCC
>JBAMHW010010420.1:0-10860 GCA_037177495.1 Rhadinocentrus ornatus | reverse complement strand
CTGTAAAGTCCTCTGAGACAACTTTGTTGTGATATAGGGCTATACAAATAAACTTGATTTGAAACTTGATTTGATTTGATTTGATTCAACTACCGAGGCTGACGGGATTGGAAGGTTAAGACTTTTAGTAACCCGTTTATAACATTACAGCATAGCTTGAGGTAAGAACTGCTCATATTCTGTAGGCACGAGCTCCAAGTAGAAAGTAAAAACATTTTTATGGATGCAAAAAGCTGTGTTTTACCTTTATAATCTATTTATCTTTTAACTCTTCTTCATTCTCAGTCTGATATGAACTTTTTTTTCAAACCTGCTGTGAAGCTTAGTCTTCCATCTGTATGCTCAGCCACTTACCCGATGAGTGTGTGCTGTCCTCCAGAGCAATCTTTTACTGAGCAGAGTAACAGCTGGTACATGATAATATCCTGGAGGCTGAATTTGAGAGATGGTATTTCACCGGGTCCACTTGACATTTCTGTCACATAGAAGCAGGGAAGATGTGCTTCAGCTGTTATTCAGGAGGCTGAATATTAAGAGAAAGCAGGAGTGGGAGATGCCCTCTGGTTGTATTGAGAGGTTCATCACCAAACAACCCAACCCAAAAGAGATAATGCTGCCTTGTAGAGACTCATTAGTCATGTCAGCCAGAAACAGGGTCATCTCGCAGGTGAAGATGCAGCCGTGATAAAGCTATCTTTGTTACACAATACAATGTCCTGGAAGGTGCACAGGTCCCAGCTAACACTGGTTTACTTTGTATTCTTGATCCTGTGTTGATGGTGCTATGATGTTGCTGATTGGGCCGCAGTGTTTCGTGACTAACATCCACTATTACAAGCAAACCCACTTAGACTGATACTGGTGCGGTTTGGAGTTTTGCATAAATTCCACAAATTTCTTTTCTAATCTGAATGGGATTTTGTTGCAACAGAAAAACCAGAGCTTAACTGAGCTCGTCCTACCTGTGAACCTGGCTGGCTGCATTATTATCTCTGTGGCAGGTTCATGTAGCAGCCCTGGAACTTCAGAAACCCTCAGAAATCACAGCTTTCTGCGACAAGCTAAGTAGATTTGTGCAGAACAAAGTGTCATTAAACTGTAGCAAGGACCATAAAAAGACTAAATAACAGAGCAAGAAAAAATGAAATGCAAGATGAACGATGAAATTAAAAAAATGGATTTAGTGCAAGAAATTAATATATTTTCTTAAAATTGTGTAACTGTCTTGAAAGGATGGACGTGTCAGCATGTCCAAATCACATGACTGATTTCAGATGACGTAGCGTGAAGACACAGGCTGCAGACTGCCGGTTTACTTTAACTGTGTTCATGATAACGTTTACAGCATGCTTCTTCTTGGTTTATATTATGTCACGCTTGGTGCAGGAAGAAAGTCCTAAAACGGGTGATTAATGGGGAAAAATGCATCACATCAACCAATCAGAAGATGATTTGACAATGTGACACATTTAGTGGAAGAGAATGGCTGGTTGAAGTGCTGCCTCCTGGTGGCCAGGAGGACTCAGGTCTGGGACACCCGCCTCTGTTTCTGGAACGAACCGTTTCTGGCATCTTTCCAAATATTTCTTTAGACCAATGTTGTTTGCTAAATTTGTACAAAAATATATATTTAGATCTGCTTTAGAAGTTATAAAAATGGTTGTTAAACATGTGGATTTCTCCAGGTTTTCCTTTGTTATTTTCTGTGAATATAGGTCCAGTATGGCAATAAAGTATGTTAAAATAAAAAACAGTGAAACCACATATGTGAGGTTGTGCTGAAAATAATAAAATCAAATGAGCCAAGACAAGATGTTTACAGTTCAAATCAGAGGTTATTAGGTGGAGTCTGAGGTGATTGGAGCTGATCAGCTTTTATTTATCCAAGTCCATGAACATCACAGGCTTTGCTGTTTATTAGACCAGGGATTGAACCAAGTGCTGACTTTTCTTTGTCTTTGGGTTTAACAGCTTTACAGTTTAGAAAAATTGTCTGACAATGCTACTTGGGACTTCACCCAAAGAAATCTACCTTAAGCCATTCAGGGTGGTTTTTACAACACCAGGAGACAAATTCCATTAAAAAAATTATAGATGTTCGGTGGACTTCTGGTGGCGCCATGTTGTAGAAGACAATGAAAAGTGTAGCTCCTATGAAAACCAGTTAAAACTAGCTTTTTTACTAAGGCTGAACAAAACAAAAGTGAGTACTTTTTAAACATAAGGTGACAAACAGTGTCTACGGAAAATATGGTCAAGATAGGAAAGGCTGAATGGGAGGGGGGTGCAAAAAACAAATGCACTGAGGCAACACAGGTGGTGAACCCGGAGACTGAATGCCCTGGTACCCTAGTAGTGAAAGTGAATCCATCACACTTAGAAAGTTGTGTAAACTACGACAGGAACATACTGAAGCAGCAGGAAAACACAAGGCAACGTTGGCCAGACTCCAAATGAACATTAAAGAAATTGTGGACAGGACGGTACAAACGGAGGAAAGATTGGGAAACACTCAGAAGATAGGACGACACGAATGGAGCGCTCCACGGCCTTTCTGCTTCAGGAAACTGCCAAGCTTAGCCTGAAGTGCGATGACTTGGAATCGAGAACGAGAAGCAACAATATACGGATTTATGGCAATCCCGAAGGAGCAGAGAAGAACGACACCATAGGCTTCATAACGGAGCTGATCGAGACCAAAATCCAACATCGAGACACACTGAGAGGCACAACGCTCACTGGTGGCTAAACCCAAAGATCACGGAGCCCGCTAAGAGCCATCGTGGGACAAAAGAACAAATGAAAAGGCAAGCCTGGAAGCAGAAGACTACATATGTGTTGTGTGTGTTGGCTGAGGTGAGGACCCAAATGCAGGCAGAGGAGGCCGGTTGGTGCAAGTAAAAGGGTTTTATTTTACCAACACTCAAGGGTCTGAAAACGCAAACTGAAAACCAAGGGGTACTTGTAGACAGAGGGAGTAATTAGGGGCAGGTAAAGTCAGGACAGGAGCTGGGTCACTAGGGAGCTCTTTCGCAGTCCCATCATGCTGAACTTAGGTGCCAGAGACAGAACATTCTCCTTTACGTCGTGGAACACAGGCAGCGGCGAAGGAGCCCTCTCCTCGGCAGCGTGAACCAAGTGCAGGTGAGGATCGTCTCGACCTGAGACCCCCTCAGGGACAGGAGTCAGAAGAGGGGCATCTCAACCAGGGACGCCCTCAGGGGCAGGAGTCAGACGCTGAAGAGCGGGGCAGGACCTGGACGCAGGCCTTGGATGCTGAAGAGCGGGGCAGGACCGGGGCACAGGGATCAGACGCAGAAGAGCCAGACACGGCGTCGGATGCTGAAGAGCGGGGCAAGACCTGGACGCAAGCGTCAGACGCTGAAGAGCGGGGCAGGACCTGGACGCAGGCCTCGGATGCTGAAGAGCGGGGCAGGACCTGGACGCAAGCGTCGGATGCTGAAGAGCGGGGCAGGACCTGGACGCAGGCCTCGGATGCTGAAGAGCGGGGCAGGACCGGGGCGCAGGAGACGTGGAGCCGGCGACAGAGACTAGGAGGATTTCCCTGAACCCTGCGACTTCCTTCTGGAGTGTGTCCTCGGTTTTGGAGGCTTTGGAGGAGTGCCCCAATTGACCCCCTCGGAGCCTGCATGAGGGGCGTCAAACTGGTCCCCCTTGATGGCTGCTAAACTAGTGCACTCAGAGGCATGCCAGCTGGACCATCTGGGTGGAGATGTCCTATAAGCCAGTCTGGTTCCCAGGAAAGATGACTGCTCTGGATAATCCAGCGGCTCTGGCTCTGCGTCCCATCCAAGAAGCCTTCCCACCAGTTCTAGACCAATTCTATATTCAGACCTGAATGTCTGAGCGGATCCGGGTCTCAGTCAGCACATTTGATTTGGTTGTGAGGAGGATATGGCTTGTGCCTGAGTTGGTGAACTCCTGCAGGTAGACTCGCAGGTCTTTACCACATGTTATGTTAAGCCGACGGGGGCTGACGCTTCAGCGCACCATGTGTGGGAAAGTACCTGGAGCCGACACAGCTGATGCCACTTTGCCTGATTGAAACCGGCTGAAACCGCCTCTTTCCGCTTTACCCTGAGCAGTACACGGTGGGTGTGACCCGCGTCACGGCCTCAACTGGTTTTAAAGGAAAGGTGCTAACGACAACTGGACCAACCATGATTCAAATCAGTGCCCCATAAATGCAACCAGGCCAGGTTCGATCCCGACGTCACCCCTGGCCCGCTTTTTGATCTATCTGCTGGACAACAAAGGACACTAGAACCCACACCATGTTAAATATATGTGAAAATAAAAAACATCTGTTTATGGAACACACACATTATACAGATAACATCTCACACGTTTTACAATTTCCATTAGGAGATAAAGTTTCATTACCGATGGCATCATGATGACGTCACGACAAATTGATTTTGATTTGCCTGTCGATTTCAAAAATCACCTAGAGCCATCCCTGATTGGAATCAATAATGCTCCAGTGGTTACACACGAACTCAGAAATCAATGTAACATGCAGGAGGCCCGGTGTTGCTCATACTTCAGCTTAATCAGGAGTCCTTAACATTGTGATGCAATACATCTACTTCTACATTCAGAATCAATGAAATATATCTAGATATCATCTCCACCAGCCAAAGACCTGCAGCTGTTGGGGATCATTTCCTGCCAGTCCGAATTCACCAGCTCCAAATACGCTCCTGATTCTCTTTTCACTGTAAATCAGCGCTCAGGACAGTTGGAGAATGTCTTTACCTCCGTGGGTTTAGGTTTGGTTTGCACTCAAGGGGACCAGATCACTGGAACCACTTCACACAAAACCCTGACTCATCCGCTGGCCAGTTAATTGCTTCTGTTGCTGTTAGTGCCATTCTTAGTCCAAGCCGCATCAAGTTTTACTTTATTAAACTTTTCCCTCTCCGGTCTGCCTCTTCTGCCGGCGCTTGGGTCCTCACGTCCACGGCTCAGTATGGACCAGCCTTTCCTCCCCGTTTAGCTGTAATGCTCAGTCATTCTGCGCTTCCTCAGCAGATCTTCAAACCCTTCTGAGCTAAAAAAGAAATGCCACAACCTCATTGGTACAACAACTACTCTATATTCTCTGAACCCTTGCAGCTGGACTGTAAATGTCTTGTTTTAATGGGAAACAGTGATTTATGCTGCTGCACCGTCACAGATAATAAACATCTTACTGTAAACAGGGAAAACAGACGGAATGAAGCCGTTTACTCGACAAACCTAATTAACTTCTGTGTAGCAGAGTCTGGAGAGTATGATAATACAATATTACAAACTGTTTAGCTCTAATTTTCTACTTCTATTTATTTAAAGCTCATTTTTATTTTATAAATAAAAGTCTGATGGCTTGATTCATTGTGATGAGCAGTGGTTTGTTCCGAGGAATGGCTCCTTCTGAACGTTGTCGCGTTGGCACAGCGGGACAGAGGTTGAGCGGATGTCTGGTGTGGGTGGGTGGAGCGTATGGAAGTTGGGTCACGAGCTATAGCATTTTTATATTTGCTCAGCTTTCAAGCCTTCGGCCGCTGCTTTTCCATGTGAAAGAAGTTCAGCCTAAATTTAGTCAATCATTGGGTTAAATTAAGGAGGAGTAAAATGATATTGATCAGTTTTTCCACATGTATGCTACAACGTTGTGTGTGGCCTTTCAGTGAAATGAAAACATGAACATTAAAATGTTTTTAAAAGTATTCAGTGAATTATTTCCTCAGTTTTCTGACAAGTGATCCTGCGTGAGTTGATTCCAACTAAGAACCAGCAACTCTACAGGTAGAAAGATCTGCAAATAAAAAGATCTGCAATCATTTAGATGAGTCGATGCCACCTAGCCAGGACCGTCTCCAGGCTCACTGTGAACAATTCAGACTATTAAAGAAGGAAAACTCCAGGCCAGATTTAATGAACGAGTCTGATGGGCTGTAACAGCGAGTTAAGATGCTCAGACTCTCCGGACTCATTTGCTGAGGTGAGCAAAGCAACATTGAGGTCAAGAAAAAGGTAGTGTTGTTATCAGCCAATCCATCTCCTTTCAACGAGTTTAATTAAAAGAAAAGAAAGTCCATTAAAGGCAGAGTTGCTGAAGAGGCATGGGAAGGTGGGGGATCTGATTTATCTGCAGGGTTAATACGTGTCATTTACTTCATGAAAGTGAGGTCACACTGTAGACAGACGAAGCTCTGGCTCCCGTTTTTATAGAAAAACAGTGAATGCAGATAATAAGATGGAGATCTGACCATTTTCAGAGCATATTGCCACAGCTGCAGTACAAAGTTGTAATCTTTTTACAATGTCGTTCCTACAGATGCTCTAAGGCTTATTTCACACTAGACCGACTTAGTTCGGTTAAAAGAAACTCTGTCACGAATCAGCAGGCTGGACCCAGTAAAAATCAGAGACCCGAGGATTGGAAAGAATCTTTTACTGAAACTAGTAAGATGTTCTCTGGAGTGAAGTGTCTGATCTCTCTCTCTGTCAGCTCATCTGTGGACATATGGAAACAGGAGTAAGGAGCAGAAATGAAAGTGGACTGAGTGAGCTTACGTACCGGCTGGAAGTGGGGCAATGGGGATCACTAGGAGATGGAGCCAGTGCGGCCACTGGAGATCTCGCTGGAAGACTGAAAAAACACAGCTGAGCAGAAGTGATGCTAGAAACGGGGATAATGCGTCGGCTGTTTTGGAATCCAGATTCCAGTCGAGCCTTCCAAAGAAGGATCTGTGAATCCCTCCTTGCGTGGGTGACAAGTCCGTGATCCAAAATCCAAATCCTTAAAGCAATCCAGAGGTCAGAGATCCAGAGAATCCAAAAAATCAGAGCAAGCAGAGTTAGCAGACAGGGGGCAGGCAGGGCCAAAAAATCCAGGTCGAACAGGTCGGGGTCTTAAACAGGTCGGCAGGCAGAGAAACGAGACTGGAAACGTACAGGGAATGAACCAAGATGATCTGGCAAAGAGAGATCGCCACACACAGGTTCTTATACCGTTTGGCACAGGTGGAGCGTGTTAGTAATCAGGAGCCGGCGGAGGGAGGATGCCTTCATGGACAGCTGGGAAATCCTAAGGCCATCTGCCGGATCAACAAAAACCTCTTTTAGGTATGTTTCAGTTCACTTAGATATTAACGTAGGTTCAGTTTAACTGGAATAAAAACAGCATGGACCAGCAGGTAAACGGTGGATAAATCTTCCTTTGAGTCTCCTAACATGGCAACACACTTGGTTACATCTGCAGGTGTGGTTGACCCTATATTCGGCCCTGACTGATGGTGTTGACACACTGCGCGTGGGCTACCCAAACCCAGCCAACCGATAGCAATCCCAAACCCAGCTATCCCAAACCCAGCCAGCCGAAAGCCAGCACAAACCCAGCAATCCCAAACCCAGCCAGCAAAAACCCAACTAGCCCAAACCCAACCAGCTGATAACCAGCCAAAACCCAGCAATCCCAAACCCAGCAAGCTGATAGCCAGCACAAACCCAGCAATCCCAAACCCAGCCAGCCGAAAGCCAGCACAAACCCAGCAATCCCAAACCCAACTAGCCCAAACCCAGCCAACCGATAGCCAGCCAAAACCCAGCAATCCCAATCCCAGTCAGCCCAAACCCAGCAATCCCTAATCCAGCCAGCCGATAGCCAGCACAAACCCAGCAAGCCCAAACCCAGCCAACCGATAGCCAGCCAAAACCCAGCAATCCCAATCCCAGTCAGCCCAAACCCAGCCAGCCCAAACCCAGCAATCCCAAACCCAGCCAGTCCAAACCCAGCAACCCCAAACCCAGCCAGCCCAAACCCAGTCCAAACCCAGCCAGCCCAAACCCAGCAATCCCAAACCCAACCAGCACAATCCCAGCAATCCCAAACCCAGCAACCCCAAACCCAGCCAGCCCAAACCCAGTCCAAACCCAGTCCAAACCCAGCAATCCCAAACCCAGCCAGCCCAAACCCAGTCCAAACCCAGTCCAAACCCAGCAATCCCAAACCCAACCAGCCCAAACCCAGCAATCCCAATACCAGTCCAAACCCAGCAACAGTCATTTTCTGGTGGGTTGGTGGTTTTTCTAAATATGCCAGCAGTTTGAATAAGGAACTAAAGTGGATTAGCATTTTAATGTATAAAATATTCTTCTGCCAACTTTGTGCCAAGTTGATCCATTAGGACCTTTGTGAGCGCTCGTGCTCATACAAGAAATTAGAAAATACCTGTAAGTCGCTCTGACAAGCTTCCTTTGGTCAGGTGGGACTATTTATTTTTATTTTTTTTATTCCTTTATTAGCCCCACAGTGGGGACTTCTTTCTCTGCATTTTGACCCATCCTAGCTGCTAGGAGCAGTGGGCTGCCAGATTCTGGCGCCCGGGGAGCAGTCAGGGGTTAAGGGCCTTGGTCAGGGACCCACAGTGGTTTTTACCATGGTTACCATGCTGAGGAGACCCAAGCCCACCTCTGTAACCACTAGGCTACCACTCCACCACATTACCTGGTTTTCTCATTACTTATTCGGAATCGTAAATTTGAATATTAAATCAGTGGGCAAGGCAAGGTTATTAGTTATAGCACATTCCATGTCTGACAATTCAAACTGCTTTACATAAAACATCTAAAGCATTACAGGTGTTGTAAAGGCAAGAAAACAAATAGCAAAAATCACAATAAAATAAATTAAAGCGATTGAAAGCAAGATCAGTTCAAAGTTACCGTGCAGTTTTTAACTTGGATTTAAAAGTTTCTCTCCACTGGCAGTTTTACTTGTTTGCAGCAGAACAGCTAAATGCTGCTTCTCCATGTTCAGTCTGGACTAGTTTACCTGAGCCGGTTTATGTTCTCTGCATTTCAATAGTATGTTTTCTTTTTCATCAGTTACCAGTTTTGCTTGGTTTATGTTAAACAGTAAAGGGGAAAAACACTACAGGACAGCAGCGTGTTTATCAACATCCAGTTATGCCAAATGCATATTGATTACTTATACTTAAACTTTTATTGCTTTAGCTTTGCTAAAATGTCACATTTCTGACTCTCTTCCCTAACAGGATTTCAAGAAAACTATTTACAAGCAATTGAGAAGCATCTGTGTGCACCAGTCTACTATAAGACGTGATCTTCAGGTATCTGAGCTCTGACTGCAAACCCCACTGAGAAATATTTCAGATGTTTTCCATCATTTCAAAGGATTTGGATTTGCAAAATCTGCAGTTTCACATCGTAAAAACGATTGGATCTTTTAAAACACTATAGATTACAACATGGACATTTTGGTAGAAGCCAGTCAGTCTCCTTTCTGATTGTCCTTGCAGCTCAAGACATGGGGTGCATTACGGACACGTTGCGCCCGGTATCATCCAGCGACAACTACTCCAAGTCAACTCCTCACTTTCACATGCTTAGTGTGCAGTTCATGCAGTTTCCACACAGAGACGATATCTGGAACACCTAGCAGGTCATCTGAATAATGATCAGACTGTCTCTTGTGTTTTCCAAGGATGTGATTTCAAGACAAAAAAATACACAACATTCCACAGTCATGAGAGCAGGAAACACTGTTGAAGATTTCCAGAACTTCCAAAGCCAAACATCCCTGAGGAACATGATATATGAAAGTTGATTCTTCCATTAGGAGACCCTGATACTGTGGAAGATCTTGTTCCGGTGATTCTTGCAACATTCCACTTGCATGGGGAATTCAGACTTCATGAAGATAAAGATTTTGGAAACCAGTTTTTCAGCGTCACATCAACTGCTGACCTGGATGATAAGACCACTGTGAAGTTAGTCCAGAAAAAACCTGTGACTTGCGTCCACTAGATGAATCACAACTGTCCTCTACCCTGGCTTCAGCGGGCACTTTGGCTGCAGATCAAAGTGAAGCGTACACCGCTCCAGTCGATGAGGATGATGAAGCATTTCCATCATGCCGGTCTGCTCCATGGCCTGCGCAGTTTCATGTCCCCAAATATTCACGTGACAGTTAAATAATCATTTAATCATTTGCAGAAGCAAACAAAATGTATCACACATCTGGAACCCGCTTCAGTGATGCACGTGTTAAATCCGTAATAATGCTAGACCTTGCCAAAGCCATGTTGTCCTACACAGCCAAATAAGCCCTTGTTGAGACATTTCCAGGTTTAAGGAGCCAAGATTTTTTTCAGGAATGTATGGTTGGCAGCAGCGACTCAAGTATAAAATGAACAATTACCGCACTATGCTGAAATCACGTAAATTTGCTTATCCAGAGTTGGAAATAAATACATTAAGGAGGAAGAAACCAGTTGATTCAACCCCAAAAAATTTGTAAAGACCAAAAAAAGCAGAGGGTGACTACCCCCCTTCACATCCTGCTGGAGAAAATGAGGAGACATTGGAGAGAGGCTCGAGTTACTTGAGCAAGCAAGAAGAAGAACAATGCCAAGATAATAGCAGAAAAAATGTCCAAAACATCTTCAGTACGGAGAATGCAGATAGTTTCCAGAAGTCCAGCTGTCCGTGTGCTCCAAGAAACCAGTCATACAGGGACCGGACAGCTCGTACAAGTGGGTCCGGCACTCCGTACTCCCAGAGAACCCCCCAAAGGAGTCCCCGGGGGACACGGTTGAATGCCTTCTCCAAGTCCACAAAGCACATAAAGACTGGTTGAGCAAACTCCCATGCCCCCTCAAAGACAAAGACAAAGAGAGTGTAGAGCTGGTCCACTGTTCCACGACCGGGACAAAAACTAAACCGCTCCTTCTCAATACGAGGTTCGACTATTCGACGGACCCTCTTCTCCAGCACCCCTGAATAGACCTTCCCAGGGAGGCTGAGGAGTGTGATCCCCCTGTAGTTGGA